>JARFJB010000491.1:2067500-2105000 GCA_036346205.1 Vesta saturnalis | reverse complement strand
TTCCCATCCAGACAAGACATTCCAGTTTTCTGTATTTCGGGACAGCTTTGACTTTAAAAATGTTTTCATTGTGTTTACAAATTTTTTTTTCTAACAGAAAATTATTGAATTTCCAGTAAGGTGAATTTGGTGAATTTAAATGCTTTGAATGTCAACCAGACGGCAAGATGATCAGAAAATGTACTATGCAGTTTGGAAGACTGTACTGCCATAACTAAATCGTTTGAGCAATATATTCTATCAATTCTTAAAACTGTTATCTGTTTACTGCGACTAAAATAGGTATATCCGCCTTTGTCGTTATTAAATAATCCCCAACAATCTGATAAATTCGCTATTTTGACAAAATCGTTGAAATTGCTTGATAGAACCGGATACCGTTCATTGGAGCCACAGTGGTGACTGTACGTGTGCGTGTGTGTGCGTGTGGGCGTGTGCATGTGTGTGTGCGTGTGTGCATTTCCTTCGTCTTGTCAGCATGAGCCAGAATTTTCGCCCATCCGCCTGTGTCCGCGATTGCAAACTTTGTCTATGTGTGTCTGGTCTGTGTCTGTACGTGTCCGTGTGTGTCTGTGTGTGCCTGTGCGCGCGCGTGTGTGGCCCTGTGTGCGTGCGTGCGTACGTGCGTGCGTGCGTGCGTGTGTGTGCCTGTGTGTGCGTGCGTCTATGTGTGTGTGTGTGTGTCTGTACGTGTCCGTGCGTGCCCGCGTGTGTCTCCGTGCGTGCATGCGTGTGTATGTCTGTGTGCGTCTGTGTGTGTGTGTGTGTGTGTGTCTGTGTGTGTGTGTCTGTGGTGCGTGCGTGCGTGCGTGCGTGCGTGCGTGTGTCGGTGTGCGTGTGTGTTGTTTGTGTGGTCTGTGTGTGTCTGTGTTGTGTCTCTGTGTGTCTGTGTGTCTGTGTGTGCTTGTGTGTGTTCTGTGTGTGTCTTGTGTGCTGTGTGTTCTTGTGTGCCTGTGCGTGTGCCTGTGAGTGTGCGTGTACGTGTGCGTGTGCATGTGCATGTGCGTGTGCGCGTACGTGTGCGTGTTTGCATGTTTTAAAGAAATAAGCGTACCTAGATATACACCTTAAACGTATCGATTAATTATATTCTATGCAATTTTTTCATACGACGCGTAATTTAGCAGCAAAAAGATTCCTAATGTATAATTTAAGTGTTAGTTAAAATTTTTTCAATATCTGAATAAAGATTAATTTTATAAGAAAAAGCGTATATTTTTTAAAGAAAATTTAATTTTACATAACTTTTCTTTATAAAGGTTTCTTAATATATTGCAAGGTAAGTCTAAAAAATAATTAATTTTACGCTTTTAATCTCTATCTGGCATGAAGTTTTAAACGTCATTCTGACAGATTATTGTTTTGTTTTTACAATGTTGCCTGTTTTCGTTATGAATGTATGAAATAGGTTTGATGGTAACCCTAAAAAATTGTAATTAAAATTATTTTTTTAAGTTAGCATCTAGATGTCTATTAACCTCTGTCTATCATGAAGTTTTTAACATCCCTTTGACATAGATTATTGCTTTTGCTTTTACACTGTTGCCTATTTTCGTAATAAAAGAGGTTGCATAATTATCCTAAAAAAATGTTACTAAAATTATTTCGTTTCTTTTAATTTCCTTTTTGTAGATTGTAAGGTCGTGTGGTGTTCCACATCAGATATTTTTAATACCATCCGTATTCGTATATGAGAGATAAGTGTTTACAATCACTAAATAATAAGAAAAATGGACCCCAGAGATTTGCAGTCTAGACTCTACGGATCCAGTAATTTAAAACTACGCGAGGAACCAAGACCGATCCAGAATTTCGAACTGGCGGATGGATGGTAGACACGATCATGCTTACTGCCTTGTGTCCTTAGCCTTACCTTTTAATGCCTATCTAACAGTGAGCTGAGGGATGGTGGAGAGCATTCGGAATTTGATGGGATCGTATGTGCACGAAGGAAGATTTAGGCCGAAGCCCGCTTATCTCGTTGTCTTTTTCTGAGTGACCACAATTTTTTTAATTACCTACTGCCATCAAAATAATAAGACGATTACTTCTCAGGAGCTAATCTTTAACTTCCATTTGATTGATGCTCATAATTACGTTCTTTAGGAATTATTAAGGTCGGATACTTTCCAACGAACCGCCCGGTGTAGAAAAGTAACGATTTGTTCTTTTTTAATCTTTATTGCATCTTAACTAGATGGGAATTACTGATGTCACCATTTGGTCATGAATTTTTACCTATTGGTAGTTTTAATTCAATTCATTACTATAATAATTAAAAGAAGAAACATAATAACAGGTTTGTTATGAAATCTCAGGTGTATAATGCCGGATATACGCACACGCAATGATAGTAAGGTTAAAATGTATAGGTTCTTTAAATACCAATTGTAGCTTAATTGTAGCGTATGTCAAAATCTCTCACACTTAACCTTGTTTCAGGTAACATTTTTGTGATAATATGATTGGAGCCTTAAAAGGGGTAAGTGAATAACATTAAGTATTTTTGATATGCAAAAATTGTATTAATAAGTAGTTGAAGTGTATTGTACAAAGTAGTACCTACTATTCGACTCCTATATACGTACGAATTATTTGTAATACGGATACATAATGAAAATTAGAACTGTTACGTAATATATATATATATATATATATATATATATATATATATATGTACACAATATATATATATATATATATATATATATATATATATATATATATATATATATATATATATATATACAGGGTGTTTCTATAACAAAATTTTGTAATTTCCGTGTACGCAAAGGACTAACCACTGGTATTTTTTCAACATTTATTATGAATCGTATTTTATTCTTGCATTTTACATCTTTACTGTTTTACACTCTGAATACGTAGTTTATTTTTTAGTAAATAGTAAAAATCATGGTATTGTGTTCTTAATGTTTGTAAGTAATGGTTGCTAATCAAGATAACATATGCAATTGATTTTAAATGCTTCTATATAATGATAATAAAAACAGTTAATGGGTATTGCGTAATCAGTTAATTAACTTGTTGTTATACAAAAGAGAATGTACGATTTCGCAATTGAACGTAAACGACAATAATAAACATATTTTACGTACATGTATATATCGGGGCATTTAGTTACCACCGACTGGATTAGTTAGAGAGATGCAATGCAATTACGAAGCTGTATAATTAAACTTAATTACTAACTCTGAATAAAATATCTATCAAGCTCTTCGTGTAAACCGTCAATAGCCAAAACCAGATATATATTTGCGCAAACAGGTTATTTAATATCGTGGTGTATGCAGCGAATTGCCTGTGTCTTCTTGTTTAAGCTAGATTTCCCCTCTATATTATTTTATATACATACATAAAAGTTCTGTCTTATCAGAAATACCTCTGTCAAAAAACGACCTTAGATTTTATTTATCAGGTTAAGCATGCATGCTGACCGCTCGTTAGAGTACTATTTTTAAATTTTCGGGTTTTACCGATAATGGGGTTGTCATACCATCACACAAGCCTATTTTACATACAAGCTCTGCCTTAACAGAAATACTCCTGTCAAAAAGGAATTTAGATTTATAAAACAGGCCCCTAGAATATATTAGAGCGCGGTTACAGAAACAAGTAGCGTACACTACACATAAACCTATAGTGAGAAATTTACTCGAAATAGGTACGTGTAGGTAATATTTTTTGAGTTATGACAGGCGGGGTCTTTGCGGTATGAGAAATCTAAGTAAATATAATGACAGCTATAATTATATACTGAATGTTATCGATGTTTTAGCAAGATTTGTGTTAAAATGATTAGATCTATCATATTATATATATATATATATATATATATATATATATATATATATATATATATATATATATATATATATATATATATATATATATATATATATATATATATATTCTATATATTATATGAGTTAAAGCGTGTTAAAGGAAAATTACAAATTATTAATTTGTTAACCCTGAACTGGTTTAGTTTCACTTAGTTAACCTCAATGTATTGGTTGGAATAAATTTCAATGTCAAAAAATTATTATACATATATTATTACAATAATTGTACGGTGATGGTTAACTAAATTATAATATTATGATGGTAGCGTCGGGAAAAGACTTCATCCGGCTAACAATCAACCTTTCCCAAGGGTTCGAAGCGTTTTTAACAAAACACGCTTATAGTGATCTAATAAAGTGTATTAAAGTATAAGTGGATTAAAAGTGTGTTAAAGACCAGTCACCCACGAATACTTTATGCATTTTATTGGTGCATCTTGAAATCATAAATACTACTATATTATATTATATATATATATATATATATATATATATATATATATATATATATATATATATATATATATACATAGATTTTTCTTAAATGTATTCATATGGGCTATGTAGTCTTTAAAAAAAACGTGACCAATCCATTGGGAATGCAGATGCTATAGGCAACCAACATTACACATTATACATACGTATTTTTATAATTCCTCTCTTCAAGCTTATTCCTTTTCTTATAGTTAAAAGCAAATAGGATGTACGATTAAAACTTGATAGTATACTTTGTTCAACATTATCATAAATACTTAATTTTGTTCATAAGGGAACTATTAAGTATTAATTATGATGAATGACAAAACGGTGTGTAATAATAAAGAAACTTGTGAAGATACTCAAATAGTTCTTGATCAAGTTATGAAAAGATAGACGAAAATGTCTATCGTTTTCAAGATGTCAATGATGGTGAGAATTTTCAATATTTGTGAACATTTCTTAAAACATAGTAAATGTGTAAGGATTAAAAATGTGCAAATCATTCATTTAATTATACTTCCACATTCCAAGTCTTTAAACCAGTGAACCCAAACTTTAAACAGAACCCAAATGGTGTATTCTGCAGGCAAATAGAAGTTTCCCACGAATTTAATAGCGTCCAAATGGAGGAATTTAATCAAATTAGACAAAAAAAAACGAAAACGCATTATAATTAATAGAATGATTTGCACATTTCTAATCCTTGCACATTTACTACGTTTTATCTTGAAAACGATAGACATGCTCGTGTATCTTTTCATAACTTGATCTAGAACTGTGTGTATGTCTACAATTTTCTTTATTATTACACACAGTTTTGTCAGTCATCATAATTAATACTTAATGTTGAACCAAGTATTAATACTCGCGAGTTTTAATCGTACATCCTATTTGCTTTTAACTGTAAGAAAAGGAATAAGCTTGAAGAGAGGAGTTATAAAAATACGTATGTATAATGTGTAATGCTGGTTGCTTATAGCATCTACAATCCCAATGCATTGACACGTTTTTTTTTAAAGTATACATAGCCCATATGTATACATTTAAGAAAAATTTATATATATATATATATATATATATATATATATATATATATATATATATATATATATATATATATATATATATATATATATATATATATATATATATATATATATATATACATATACATACATATTATTACTACAAAAAATCAAAATAAGAACTAATAATGTAAAATATGTAAATAAAAATTAATATATCTAACAATACTAACTGTACTTTTATTTGCATTTATAAAATTAAAAGTGTTAAATAAAGTTTTTGAATTTGTTAGTAATATTTTATTTGACGTTACAAGGTACTCATGTCAGATCAATAAAAAAAAATGTCATTTAGACTGCATGTTTCTTGAGTTGTTGATGTTGCCATGGTAACTTTAAAAAACGGGCGTTTTTGAAAGTCCGATTTAAACACGCTAAAGCGTGCATTAAATAGGTAAAATGAAAATCCAATAAACAAAATATATTTTACATACTAACTGTAATCAACAGGACACACAAAGCAAAAGCAGTATTACATAATATGACAAACTTCATAATAATATCTATTTGTCAAAAACTGTCCAACCCTTCTACTAAACAACTCATGCAGGTATTGGACGGGACACTAAACACACATATACACGGTCTACAATAATGTCTTACAATATTCATTTCAGAGAAGTGAAGGACATAATGAAATAACATCGGAAATACCGTTTATCGATGGTGCAAGAGATTATTTGAAACATTCTACATTTAGTAGATTAATGATTTTAGTGAATTAATGATAGTTTGTACAATTTGCTAATTGCGTTTCAAATATAAAACAGAAACTTATGATGTATCGAATATCAGTTTCATACTATGTATATTTTGGATTAAACATTATGTTCATAATTAATTCATTATGCGCTTTCTGTTGTAGTTGAAGTTTATTTAGTACATAAAGAATAATTGTTAGATATAACTGTGGATATGATTTAATCTAGGAATATGTTACATCAATATCTATGCTATATACAAGTTTAAACCAAATATTGAAGAATATAATATAGCTTATGACTAGTTTTTTTAAAGACAATGTAAATAAGTACCTATCTAAAAAAAATACCTACTTTATGGCATTAATTATTTTTAATCTTATTTATTATACATTATCCCTGTAACTTCTTGTTATATTAATTGAAATCAAACTAACTTTCAATATTTCGTACAAGAGGTAGGTACGATAATCACACTAATTTATTACAGAAGGAATATTAAACATATTTTTAACTATAATGTAACATTTAGGTTATTTTAACTTGTGGTATTACTTCCATCTCTGTTCTAATCAATGCAAGTGGTAATTTGCTGACTTAAATAGCACAAAGTCATAAAACGTAGCAGAAAGTTGAATTCATAATTCTTTGTTAAATAAAGCTTCAACTGATACTAAAATTTAGTACATAGAATATATTGAGAGCCCATATATGTATCTAAGCCATTTGCAGTGTTAAAAAGCATAGTCCATTATTGTAACCTGAAAAACTTTTCAATAAATTTCAAGTTTGAAACACAAAAATATATCAGTAGCACCCTTAAATTACAGTTTGTAGTACATTTAAGTTTATTATTACTTTAGAGCAATAATTTCTGTTAATAAACTAAAATTTCATTCCGTCGTTACCATACAAAAAGTGAGGTTAATTTGTTTAATTTCAAGATAACTAGTAAAACCAGTGGCGTCAACTAGTTCTATTTATTTTTCGAACTTCTAACGTGGTAATTGAAAGAAGCCATACAATATTGTAATACATTCATACAATAATTTATTTTATAGGATTGTTCATTACAATATTAGGTACGTGATAAAACGTTCAAAGGTCATAGAATCTTAATTAGTGGCAGTTACATATTACTCATACCTCACTGTATTTATACTCCACGGGAGTAGAAAAAGCACGGTACACAACTCGGGTAGTAACGCCTATTACGCGTTCGTCTAAATTACGAAACTCGTGTGTAATCGCCTATTACCACCCGTGTAACGTAATATACTATGACGCAATATTCAAAACCAAATAACTTTATTTCTTTTATTAGTACAAGCAGGAAGTGATGATATCATAGTATACGTAATTCTCATTTACTCCAGTTTTAGTACCCTAAGAACAACGGCTATTGTTTAAATATATTTGAATTTAAACTTTTCGAGCTATATTAGGCAACGATGGCAATCTACCGATTATATAATTATAGAACACATTACAACATAACAAATTCATAAGGTTTTGTAACAATTATTTTTATTCATTTAAAGTGTAATTTCAACAGTTTATTTACATGTTCGTTTTGTATTTTTTTTTGTAAGAAATTTTGAAGAAGTCTAAAGCCTAGTTGGCATAAGAAACTGAATTAAGGAAAGGAACTGATTCAAATTTTAGTTCCTATGTGTAGAGAGAGGATATAAAATAAGTCCTCTCCCCCTATATTTCTTAAACCATTGTAGACACCAAAATGAAATTTAGGGAATATAGTAAACAACAAGTTTACGACTTTTCATTTTGACAACGTCAACATTCTAGGTGGCGTGGGGACGCCAAAAGTTTGACGATTTTAATATGCCATGCAATTTGAAAGAATATAATAGAAATTACCGTGCAACGGAACGTATTTTCAATGAGACAAACCTAGAAAACTCTGTTTGCTGAAGTAGAAGAGATTGGTAATAACGGTTTTGAGAACTGGATTATTTCAAAATGAGCGCCGACCAGGTAGGCGTCCAGTTTCTGAGAATAAGAAAATTGACATTTTAACTGAAATCGTTGAAAATCCTAATTTGCCAATGCACGCTATCGCTGAAAACGAAGAGGTTTGTGAAATAAAACAGCTAACAAAGTTCTTAAGCAGGCTAAATACCACGCTTACAAATTGAAATTGGTTCATGAGGCTTCAATGATGAAAGTACCTTTTTATTGAACGTAGAGTTTCATGAAGGCATTGTAGGGGTATGGTTTCAACAAGATGGAGCTCCTCCCCACCATTTTCGACCGGTGCGGGATTATTCGACCGGAGTTTTTCCAAACAGGTGGAAAAGTTTGTAGATGCCCAATCGAGTGGTCAGATAACTTTTTTTAACATTAAGAGTTTGATATTGTGAACAATTTGTTTTAAACTTGATTGCAAAGCCTTCAGTCTAAAAGTTATGTACCCGCAAAAACAAAAATTCAATTTGATACAACTTTTAGAAAGATTTAAATAATTGAACAATATTCTAGAGCAGTGTATTACATTGAAACACCTTTCGTATAAGCCTGATTTCAATCCCCCCATTCTATTAAAAAAATGGCATCACTTGGCGTCGGAGCGCCATCTGGAATATCTACAATGGTTCAAGGGGGGGGGGGTCTTACTTTATATCCTCTCTGTGTTGTTGGACAATTCAGGCTTTACAAAAAGTGATTCTTGAACTTAAGTCTTTGCTGACTTGGATAATAACATAAGAGGCACTTTGTAACGTGCAAAAATCGATATCGGATATTTTCTGATCGATTCTATAAATTTTCTCTGATTATTACTGTTTGGTAAAACAAAACTTATCTGTAGCCCGAATAGTTAGGATTATTTACTTCGGTTTACTTGTTACTTATTTCTCTACCAAAATGATCCAAATTTTCTGTATTTACCGCCTTCACCATTTGTTATAATTGATTAAATTATTTCTTTGTCGTATTTATATTTCTTATTTTATACAAGTTCTTAAAATAAACCTACTAGTGCATCTATACGTGGGTTCTGGTTAGCTTTAAATTCATACATTTTATAGATACCTGTTAGTTTGCTAAATCACCACTAGATGGTGATACCATTCAATAATTACATATTACTAAAATGCTTTATTGAAATACATCTCTTTTAACATTTTGATTACAACCAAAAATTTGATAAGAAAATTTTGTTGAATGCTTTGATCCTAAGGTGCGGATTCTTAACGGCCATTTTGTGTGGTGTAAAATATATTTTAGAAAATTTCTCTGGTTGCTGTACTTCTGTGTGTACATCACCAGTTTTAGGTGAGAATTTTTTCACAAAAAAATATTTTTTTCATTTGGTGAAGTAATATAATCACTATGGTTGCGGATATAAAAAAATGTTACACACATATGGCTTTAAATGCGATATTTAATTTAAAAGAAGTATATTTAACCAGTTCGCGTTAAATTATCACATATAGCTCGTCTTCGATCTATAGAGCTTTTTCTTCTCCTTCTTCTTCGTCTTGCCTTTATTAGTGTGTTGAAATTATACATTATGTACCTTTTCGTCTCACTTTTGGCTTTGCTACGATGTGTTTGTAACTGAGACTGCTCGTAAGTGATTACTGGTAGCTGTGCTGCAATTACGAGGATGGAATTTGAACGGTATTAACTATAGAAGTACTCGTCCATCAAAAGGTTAGATTATTCCATTATGTATTAACAAAGATTGCATTGCTGAATTTAGTTTTGAACCTATCATCGATAGGATAACTACAGTATCTACACAAAAAGTGCCTTTAAAATAATGACATTGCAAAGAATTTGTAATACATTGTATACCTTTATTACATCTTCGGTGTCATCGGGATAGTCGAATTCATTTAACTTTTGTAAAAATTTCACTAGTATGAAACTGTTATAAACTGATCCAGCTATTAACTAATAGTTTGTGCCTTTGACATAACCAAATTTAAAGTAATTCTTACTGAACTTGTACATAAAACACTCAGTGTTGTTTTAGCATTTAGCTTCCATCTTGGATATTATTTCACTACTGTTTACTCTGTAGTTGCGCAGTAGCAAACACTCAAAGCAAAATTGTCGATGCCCAGGGCCGTAGCCAAAGTTTTTTTTCAGGGAGTATTTAGTGTAGAATATTCTATTTCAGCCAAACTGACAACATAAATATTCGAAAATCTAACAATGGTATTACTGGTTTCCAATTTAAAAGACCACAGCTCTAATTTTAATTTTAATAACAAACTACAGAAATTTATTTACTTATTATTCAAAATACAATAACACATGACTTCCAAATGCAAATAATTCATTTGCGAAACGTTTTAAAAACAAACAGTAGATAGCCGAGAGGGCGGATATAATACAGGAACACAAAATATAATTTATATTACAAAATCAGACCGTTTTGACGTATTTGCAAATATTTCTAAAACACATTGATTTTCTATGGTAATGTTCTTGTGGATACTCATAAGTGCTAGACCATTTAAACGATTTTGGCTAGTTCAATTCCGTAAGTAACTTTTTAATCTTCTTAATGGTGAAAAACATCGTTTTGGTGTAGCTGTAGTTACTGGTAGAGTCGCTAAGACTTTAATAAGAAAGAACACACCTGGGAAGATTTCATTATTACATTTATATAGTGTATCAATTTTTGGCGTATCGTCTAGTGGATATGATTTCCCCTTATTCTGGCAAAGACTAATTTCAGCTTCCAAACTGTCACCGTTTATGTGATTGTACTAATTTTCCTTGATAGTTATCGTCATTTGCAAAATTAGACTAGCTACAGTTTCTCGGCAGAAGCTTTTGCAAGGCGGAAATAGTAGTTTTGTGTGTTGTGAATCTTAATTGAAGTTGTTCTAAAAATTGATCAAAAAATGGAACTGGTAGTACTATTCTAAAATAATCTTCAGGTAATTTTTTTGTTTAGAAGCCAATCTTGGTAATTTTAGTTCACCTTTAGCAGAATTTAAAATAAACAAGGACTCCTCATTAAGTTTTGAAAAATATACGGCCATGTTCTGATGCATTTCATTATGTTTGAATAATATTTCAGGTGTGCATAGATTTACTACAAATTCAGGTGCAATGATGGCCTTGAGAAGTAGATTTGCTTTTGTTGATGTTTCTGCATCTATAGTTGTACTTTTAGACAACTCTTCCAGAGTTTCAACTATAGGAACAATAATCTCCTTAAAGTTCAAAAGACCATCATGATTTTCCACCCATCTAGTATTACACATTGAGGTCAGTGTCTTCCTTTGTAATTCAGGTAAAGATAGCTGAATATTTTGTTTCAACATGTGTGTTCTTTTGGGGATATTTTTATGAATGCACTCACTGATTTAATGGTTCCAAAGGTATTCCGAATATGCTGCACTTGACTGGCATGACGTATTGCAAGATTTATCCTGGCCTCTGACGAAGGAATAAAAAATCCCGAAAGTTTGATATTTTAATGTAGAATTTCATTTATTCGCTCACTGACTGCATCCCCACTATAAATAAAAAAAAAACATGTTTTTTTTTGACTTGACAGTGAAAACTATTATTGAGGGGCGGCAAAGTATATGAAAATGTTTTTTTTTATGTTGTTATTTCAAAATGACAATATTATTGATATTTTATAAATTAAAATAGTAATATTGTAGTAACCACTCAACAATTTATATAAATTTTATTAAATACAACCAAATTCAATTGATATCAAGGAGAATTGTTTCTATTCTTAGAATTCATATAAGAAAGCAGTCTGGACACTGTCATCAACGGAGCGTCAGAACTTGGACACGAAGGGAATTTGTCACGCTTCGTTAGTTTTCGCTTAAATTCGCGTACTTTTGCACTAATAACCTTGTGACCTTTGTGCGTGTAACAAGTGAATTGGAGCTGTGGTCTGTACAGCTACTGGTGTTATTTACACATATCTTTATTAGTCAATAACAATGTTATTGTTGGTGTTTTGTTAAGATTATTAGTTATAAGTATAATTTAAATTTAAAAAATATTTTTGCTAGTTCCTTTAAAGGTAAAGAAATATATTTTTTTAATTTTTATTTTAATTTACAAACAGTAATTATTTTATTGCAGAATAATCCAATAATTTAAATTTACATTATTCATTACAAATAACTTTAAGTAATTTTGCTAGTTTATCATCATGGGGGCTAGTGTAGAATATCTTAAGAAAATAACATCTTCGCAATTGGCATTGAATGAACGAACTTTAAATAAAAAATAAAGGCCGATCAACACCAGATATCATTTATCAATCAAACAGGCATCAGTAATAAAAAAAAAATTAGATCTTTTAATAATGATTGGTATCAAAAACCAAAATGGTTGTGTGGATGTGACATTACAAATAGTTTATTTTGTTTTCCTTGCTTACTTTTTGGCGGCGAAACTACTTGGACAAAAAGTGGATTTTCAAATATAAGCCGAATAAAAGGAAAAGGCGAAAAACACGAAAATTGACGAAAACATATGGAAAATGTTGTTTCATTGTCGTTCCTAGGAAAAGTTAATAGTAAAAGTCAAAAAGAACGAGAAATTTTGTCCCAAATAATAAATTATATAAGAATATAAAATATAGAAGTATAAAATAAATGAAAATTTTTATGGCAACCTTGAATTACCATTATGTAGCCACGATGAAAGTGGTTTGCCAGAAAATCCAGGCGTTTTATAGGGCTAATTAATTTTGTTGCTACTTTCGATCCTAGTTTGCAAAAACATTTTTAGTGGAACATCGAAAACGATTCAAAACGAATTGTTACAAAATATATTAGAAGTTTGTCGGGAGAAAATAATTTTACAAATTGAAAAAATCGACGATACTACAGAAATTTCCGAAACAACACAAACAGTTATTGTATTTCGCTGTGAACTAGGCGGTGTAATACATCAACGATTTTGGGAATTTTTTAATCCCGGGAATGTCAATGCACAAAGCATCTCGTCATGTGTATTAAATGAAATTGATAAAGTATTGAAAAATGATCCAAGTAAGTTAATAGCTCAAACGTACGACGGAGCGAACGTTATGAAATGGGAGCAGGGTGGTGTGCAGCACAAAATTCAACAAGTTTATCCAAATGCACATTACGTTCATTGTTATGCACATCAACTCGATCTTGTAATGAGACAGTGGGTTCACCAATCAAGTTGGCCCGATTGTTTTTTGCCAATCTCTACGGAACAGCAGCTTTTTTTTTAAATCACCTCAGAGATAGGCAACTTTAGACAAATTTGTAAACAGGCGTATTCCACGATCGTGAAGTATCCGTTGGAATTTTAATATAAGGACTGTTAATACAGTTTTTGAAAGTAAAGGTGGCTTAGTAAAGTGTTTTGAAGAATAACAATCCTCAAGCACTACCAATAAAACAATGCAATCTTCAACTGGATTGTTAAGCGTAATGAAACTTAACTTAACCTTCACGCCATCCCCTTGCGGGGTAGGTAAAACAATCCCTGCCTCTTATTTATTTTTCGTTCACAATCTTTCTCCATGCTTTCCTATCTCCGCATACCTCCCTAACTTCCGCAAGATTCATACATAGTCTCTGACTTGCCCTTTTATCTTTAAAACTCCTTATCTTTCTTTCCTTTATCATAGATTCTACTACATTCAGCCAAGTTTTACGCGGCCTACCATGCCCGGCCTTTCCGCTAACCTCACCCACATATATTTGTTTCGCTAATCTTGCGTTGTTCATTCTCTCAATGTGACCAAACCAACGTAATGTACAACTTTTATATCTATCCATCATCGTCTTTTTCTTACCACACTCCGTCATTATGCATTCATTTTTTATCTTGTTACTTCTCGTTTTACCACATGCGCTTCTCAGGAATCTCATACCCATGGCATTTATTTTTCTTTTGTGCTTTTTTGACATACCCATGTCTCACTTCCATACAGCACTGATGGGGCGAATACGCCATTATAGATTGCTCGTTTTGCAGCTAGGCTCATGCTTTCATTTCTCATTATCGTCCACATACTTCCAATCACTTTCCTTCCAGCATTGGCTCTTCGTCCAATCTCGCTCTCATTTGTACCATCTGCAGTAAACATTCTACCGAGATATACCAGCTCATCCACTTGATCCACAATTTCATCTTGCAGAATAAATACTCTACTCTCCTTTCCACCTTCCCGATTGAACACCACAATCTTGGTTTTGTTCACGTTTACCTTTAGGTCCATGCTCTCACAGACTGTATCAAACTTCCTCAGAGCGGTTTGCAGCTCATCCGCACTGTCACTTAATAAGACTGTGTCATCTGCATACACCAGAAGCCGTACATTTACGTCACCAATCATTACACCATTTGTATCGGTACATGCTTGTCTAAGACATTTATCCATGTATATATTGAACAACCACGGTGACATCACACAGCCTTGTCGCACTCCTTGCTCAATATTAAAGTATTCACTCACACCTCCCCTCACCCTAACACATGCCTGACTACCGTTGTATACTGCCCTTATTCCATTTATTAGACCTTTATTTACGCCATATTCATTTAATATTTCCCACAGCTTCTCCCTATTCACTCTGTCATATGCTTTCTCCTGATCTACAAACGCACAGTACAACTTCCTTTTTACCTTTAAACACTTTTCGATCACCTGCTGGAGAGCAACCACCTGATCCACATCCTCTCCCTGGCATGAAGCCACCTTGCACATCCCACATCTTAGTTTGTGTAGTTTCTCGTACTCTATCAATCAGTATTCTTCCAAATACTTTACCAGGCACGCTGAGTAAGCTTATTCCTTTGTAGTTCTCACAATCAGTCTTGTTCCCCTTACCCTTATACAATGGTACAATGATCGCGCTCTTCCAATCCCTCGGCACTTTTCCACACATTAGGCATACATTGAATAATTCACACAATCTTCGCAAAAGCTTTGCACCACCATACTTGAGCATTTCACCAGTGATTTCATCTACGCCTGCTCCCTTGCCGTTTTTCAACCTTCCTACCGTTTTCTCTACCTCATTTATTCCAATATCCTTCTCAGTTTCATTCATCATTTCTTCTACATTCTCCTTATTTAACCCTTCAGTTTTACTTTCCTCACCACTGTACAGCTTTCCGAAATATTCTTGCCAGCATTTCTTCACTTCACAATCGTCCCATACTATTTCGTTTCTAGTATCCATCACTCCTACAGCGTTCTGTTTTGTATTTTTGACCCATTTCCAGAAGAGTCTTTTGTTTCCCTCAAAATCATTCTGCATTTTCTCTCCTTCCACAGCCATCACTTCCTCTTTACTTATTCTCACTGCCTCCTTCGCTTTTTTGTTTCTTAATCTGTACACCTCATACAATCACTTCTTCTCAGTCTCATTTTTTGCAGCAATCATTGTCATGTACGCATCTTTTTTCTTACATACTGCCTTTTTTAATGACTCATTCCACCAAGCACATTTTTTCTGTCTACCTACAGTCACTCTTCCACATATTGGCACGGCACAATTGACAACAGAGTTTTCAAGTTTATCCATGTACTTTCAACGTCAGTGTCTTTTATTTGTTCGTTCCACACTGTTTGATTCACATTCAACTTTTTACGCGCAGCATCTGCGTATTTCATTCTCGCACCATTATCCAATAGTTTGTCAACCCTAATTCTGGACGTTCGCACTACGTTTCCTTTCCTTCTCCAGACGCACTTTTGCCTTAAACACACTCTCGATACAACCAAAAAGTGGTCCGATCCACACTCCGATCCGCTCATTACTTTTGTGTCTTTCACCAGGTTTCTAAGCCGTTCATCATACACTATCAAGTCTATCATACTTTTAGATTCACCTCTTTGCGATGTATACATATGCACATTTTTATGTTTAAACCACGTATTGGATACAAACAGGCTTCTCTCTACACAGATGTTCAGCAGGTGTTCACCGTTTTGAATCTTTGGTCTCCGAAATTTCCTAGAACGCGTTCACTATGTTCTCTCTGTACTCCCACCCATCCGTTCATATCCCCCACTATAATCACTCTTTCGTTTGGCTTACATGCGTTCAACACGTTCTCTACTTCTCACGCTCCTGGTCTCTTTCTCCATTCACCGGTGCATAGCAAGCAATAAGAAAAATTCTTCGAAACTCCACTTTCATTCTAACCCATATTACCCGGGGAGATACCAATTCGTACTGTTTAACATGTCTTTTCGCTCTTTCACTTATGATCATTCCAACTCCTTTTGCGCCATGCACTTCCGTCTCAACTCCTGCCCATAGTGCCAGACTGCCATCCTCCATCTCCACAGCATCCTTTCCTTTGCGATTTATCTCCGATACGTACAGAATATCTAGGTGTCTTTCGTACATCACATTCGCAATTTCAAATTTTTTACCATGCATACCTCTAACATTCCACGTACCGACTCGCCATTCATTCCTTGCACAGTCGTCAGCAACGGGACTTGTCTGTTTCGACCTTGACCGCCCCTTGTAGCCAGGTCGATCCGAGGCAATTGTATTGTTTTCTTGAGTAAAACCATAGCGAGCAAACCGGTTACTGGCCAAATCGTGCCCCGGACGATGTAGCATTCCCTATTAACGGTATCGTCCTACTACCGGACAGTTATTTGTCTACTGTCACGACATAATAGATAGATATAAATAATAGATCGTATACTTACTGTATAAACCTCAAAATGTACATATATAGATGTACATTTTTCTTACCTATCCTTCAATCACACCACGCGTTTCAACCATACTGCTGTATACGCGATTCCTGGTTCCGCGCCCCTCACCGGACTTGCTAGTATTTATTAGCGACCAAATGATTCAATTATTATTTATTTATTGTTTTTTTATTTTGGTTGGAGTTGTTTCACAAAATTATGCCAAATGTAGACATATTATACAACCAATCTCAAGCAAGGAATATCGACGCACATAAGGTACAAAACGTTCAGAATGAATTTTACAACGCAATTGCTTCAATCCGTAATTCACCTTTATGCGAATCGACTAGTTCTTTAAAATGTGTGGAAAGCAAAGAAGTATGCGATCATATTTGCGAAGAAGCCAAACAAGGATTTGCATTTTCAAATCATTTGATAACTGCTAAATTATTTTATAAGGGGCGTTTTAATTGTTATAAAAGGTTACCAATTTTCGAAATTAAGCAAATATCGAGAAATACCTCACTATTGTGCGAGAAAAACTAAATACTGAACTACAAGTATTTTATTCCAGAACCGAATTTCACAATTTTAATGGGTTACTGTCCTTCTTAAATTTCCTAAGGAATGAACATTTATTTAGAATTTTCAGCGAAACGATCAAACTTATACAAATTTTAATTGCTGTCCCTATGACAATAGCAGAACCAGAGAGGCACTTTTCGACATTAAAAAGAATAAAATCATTTTGAGGAATAATATGGGTCAAGTATGATTAATTGCTTTATCAATGATTTCCATACAAAAAAATATGATTTCGCAAATTAAAATTACAATGATAAGGGTATTGAAACATTTTGTAAGGCTAAAAAACGTAGAATGAATTTTATTTATAAATAAAAATAAATTAATAAATTGAGTTTCAATTGTTAAATTTTTTTTTATTTGTTTTCTACAGCACCCCCATTTGAAAATGTCACGGGCCGCCACTGCTATTATTCATTTTCTTTATTTAATAAATTAAACATATTCTTTATTTATTTAGTTATATTTATTCGTTTTGTTTCAATTTACAGAAGTTTCCTTTATTTTATTTTTGTCAATTTAATTACGTAAGATAAAATAAGTTAATAATTCCAACTCAATCACTAATAAGTGATGATGGGTAAAGAACGTATTTGCCTTACTGCTGAATACATTTTTTACTAATTGTACTCATTTTATATGTTTAATATTCAAACAGATGGTTAATCATGTAGTACATTTTAAAATTTAAAACATGTAGCCCGAGTAGTTAGAAAGAGTGTTGAAATGTGAAGAAAATTGCTAACAGGTGTTTTATGTGAAAAACTTACCTATGAAGTCACATACTAATACAAACTGGAATTTTGAATGTATTAGAAAATTTACGCCCTTTGTTTCAAAAATCATGCCAACTGTGCTTAATATAAGTCTTAGAATGTTTTTGTTGCATTTCTATTTAGTTATACTCATGACTTTTGCGTAGTTAAAGAAATGCGTGCTATATTTGCCAGTGGTAAGGTAAGAAACGGTTTATTTATAATATTTAATTTAATATATAATGTTTTATTTCTTAATTCATTTTGATATAATAAACTTTTTGAAACACAATCTATCATAAATTAGAAGGCTGGCACTTCGTGTATTTATTATTAAGCCGGTTGCTTGGTAGAAGGTATCGGTTAAGCTCTGGAGTATTTCTCTTCCAGTTTTATCCATATTCAATTTTATCAGGAAAAGTTTTGGCAGTTTTCTCCTTCGGGGCTTCTGTTGGCTCTGGCAGCTTACAACACTGATATCTTAAGTTGACACTAAAATTTCTGCAAATAAACAGATCGCACATACCTTGCAACTGTTAAATTACTAATCTATTTTTAGTAATCCATAAATGACACCGCATCATTCCGATAATATTCTGTAATTCATTTTACGAAAAGATTTTCAAAGCTGAAGGACCTAAGTAAAGCTTTAAGTTCGATGCCCGCATGCACATTTCACGTGAATCGAAGCGCAAAGGCAAACACCGGCAACTTTCCGAAGTTTCTAAGTTGTGCCCATATCAGCAGGGCTCAACAGTCCGGCTGAACTTGCAAAGAACACCTTCCGGTCCTTCTGGTCCCCGACGAATACATTGATGCCTTATGTCCTTTTCTAAAACAGAGAGGATTGCTTTAGTTTACTTCAACAATATTACATGATTTAATTAAGTTCTCAATGAGCGAAGACAAGTAAAAGTAAAAAGAACTTATTAATACGATGTTTCTAAATAATACAACTTTTCAATTCGATTTAGTTTTTGTTTAAATGTAATTTGTATTCGTTTATTTAATTATAAGTTTGTAAATAGCAACAGACTTTAAGTATTAGACAATTTACAATAATAAATTACTAGATTAGTGATGTAGTGAGTGACTAAAAAATTAGGGAGGAATCAACTAATTCATTTCTGCTCACGAAAACCTAGAAAAAAAAATGCAAATTGGACTCTTAGTGCGCAGTATGTCCACATTTCGGTGGGATTAAATGGGTAACTCTATTAATATTACAGCTAGCGACTTGTAATTACTGCTCGATTTTTGAGACAAAATCGATGACGTAACCAAATCTTTGCTAACATTTTTAGTTTTAAAAATACACGTCGAAATTGAAAATTGTCCAATTTGGCGAGCGTGTCATATCTCGGTTATTATAAAAGATATTTAAGGTCTGTAAACACATTCTTAAGACACATTCACAGAGGATCAACATGGCATCGCCAGATTTGAACTCTGACGTTTCGGATTCTACACAACATCATCAGGTCAAAAGAGTTAATACGGACCTGGATTTGTTTTTTATTATTGCTTTTTAGCTATTATACAAATTTTTTTACGTTTAGCCTGTCAAAAGTACATCAAACACGTTTTTTTTATATTATTTTTACTGCGGTCCTGGACATAATATGAATGAACGAAATTCCAATGCTGCAATAACCTTGACCAGCACTTTAATTAATTTTGTTCTATTTTTAAATTTCGCGCCTTTATAATTATGATAGTTAAGTCTCAGTTGTACTTAAATTATAAATGTGTCATCACGTAGATATTGTACATTCCTGAATTATTATTAATAAAACGTTCTATCTATAACTATCTATTTACTAAAACAACATGGTAGCAAAGCATGGTTTATAAATGTGGATATAGTGATAATACAAACCGGCAAATAATTAACCTCAACGTGTGTTGGACTTTTTATTGCGAAAAGTAAGACTCAGTTTGGAAAATAACAGCTGAAAATGTCTTCAAACAACTCACTAGCTCTAATTGAGAAGTTAACCGGCCGGGAAAACTGTAGCACTTGAAGATTTGCCATGAACACTTACCTTGAACACGAAGAATTATGGGACTGTATAAAACTTTTAACCGGCAAACCGGTCGATCCCAAGTGTCACCTTAAAGCGAAGTCAAAAATAATAATATTGGTGGGCTCTGTAAATTACGTCCATATCCAAGAGGCAACCTCCGCTAAGGAAGTATTGGACAAGTTGGCGAGTGCCTTCGATGACTCAGGACTGACACGTCGTGTGGGCCTTCTTCGGGTTTTATGCACAACTTATTTAGCCGGGTGTACCAATGTAGAAGACTACGTAAGCAAGATAACCACGATAACTCAGAAACTTCAGAATATTGGATTTAAAGTGGACGACGAGTGGCTCGGGACATTGCTCCTCTCTGGTCTACCTGATACATACAAACTATCGATTATTGCTATAGAAAGCTCAGATATGAAAATAAGTGCAGACTGTATTAAAGCTAAAATTCTACAAGATGTAAAAACGACTGAAAGTGACTCAAATGCTTTTTAGCAAATCATAAAAGCAAAGGCTACAATAAGTCTAGAAAGGGGTCTCGGTGTTACAGCTGTAACAAGTATGGTCATATTGGTTATCAGTGCAAGTTGAAACCTAACAAGAAGAATCAAGAAAGTTCAAGCTATGCCGCCGCTTTCATAGTTTCTGTAAACTCAGCTGATTCATGGTATATGGACTCTGGCGCTTCGATGCACCCGACAAAAAAAACAGTGATATGCTGGAAGATGTAAGATACGCTAACATCAAGACAATAAAGGTAGCAAATCACAGTTTGGGACAGTTGGTTTTAGATGTATGCAATGATAAACGTAAGTACAGTAAAGTTTTGTTCCAAGAGCTGGCAACAAACCTAATATCTGTTAGTCAGATCATCAAGAATGGAGGTTAATTAAAGTTCAACCTAAATGCTGTGTTATTATGAATAAAAACAATGTGATTATTCCAACTGCGAGGTTAACCAACAATATGTACATTATTATAAGTTTTTGTTATGAACGAATAAGTTCAAATATAAATATGTAATTAAAAATTATTATTAATTTTATTAAATACACAAATAAAAAGTTTACCTCGAGTAGGATTTGAACCTACGATCTGTACTTTGCTAGAGTACCGCGCTAATCAACTGCGCTATCAAGGTTCAAGTCCCAATCGATGTAAATTTTGTCTTTATGTATGTAGAACTGATGCAAATTCTAAATATAATGAAATTACAATCAAATTACTTATATTAATGGAATGTGAGCCTGCATAAAGACAAAATTTACATCGATTGGGGCTTGAACCTTGATGGCGCAGTTGGTTAGCACGGTACTCTAGCAAAGTACAGGTCGTAGGTTCAAATCCTACGCGAGGTAAACTTTTTATTCATGTATTTAATAAAATTAATAATAATTTTTAATAACAATATGTACAGGTTGGATATAAAATATCAACATGTATACATATCAGATGTTGATGAGCAGGATGTATATATACAGTGTGTCCGAGATTCAGCATGCATGTATTGCTATATTCGTTAATATTGAAGATAGAATGTCGGTTAAATGGGGGAAGTTTTACAGAATTTTATGGCTATCATCATGGTAAAGTCAGATTTGAAGTAACTTTTTTTGTTTTTGAAATAATTGAAGAAAACAAAAATTGTACATTTTCTACTACCCCCTGTAGTTCTTTTATTTGAAGTCTGACAACATTTTGATTTGTACATTATTATGACACTTTTAAAAGACAATTTTAAAAAAAGTACTAAAATTTATCTACAGTCATTTGTTTTTGAAATACATACACTAACTATTGTTTTTCATATGGACGCCATCTTGGATTTTTACATTATTGAATAGTATTTTTTATCACCTTTTAGTAGTAGGCCTTGAGAAGGCATGGATTAATAAATGAAAAATTTATACAATTAGATTCCTAATTATTGTAATGTCTAATAACTAAAATAAAAACAAAACCGATAATAGTAAGTATCATAAAACATGCTCGATATGTCTCCCTCTACACTCCACACATTTTCTACATTTTCATATCATGTAATACGTTGTAGAAGAGGTGTTAAAATCCACTATTCGATAATGTAAAAATCCATATAGCGTCCAAAAACAAAAGTTAGAAATGTATTGAATTTTGTAAGTAAAAACAGATAAATTAGCAAGGGTTTAAATTTTTGATAGTTCTCGTATCATGTGATACATCGCTGAAAAGGTGATAAAAAATACTATTCGATAATGTAAAATTCCAAGATGGCGTCCATATGAAAAACAATAATTAGTGTATGTATTTCAAAAACAAATGACTGTAGATAAATTTTGGTACTTTTTTTAAAATTGTCTTTTAAAAGTGACATAATAATGTACAAATCAAAATGTTGTCAGACTTCAAATAAAAGAGCTACAGGGGGTAGTAGAAAATGCACAATTTTCGTTTTCTTCAATTATTTCAAACACAAAAAAAGTTACTTCAAATCTGACTTTACCATGATGATAGCCATAAAATTCTCTAAAACTTTCCCCATTTAACCGACATTCTATCTTCAATATTAACGAATATAGCAATACATACATGCTGAATCTCGGACACACTGTATATGGTGTCAACGTTTTAATGGTGTGAATAAAATAGTAGAAAATACTAATGGTGTGAAAATATCCAAGAACAAAGAAAAATTAACCTGTATAACATGCCTAGAAGCGAAGCAGATACTCTTACCTTACAAACATAGTGAATCCAAAGTTTCAAAATTACATTTGGTGGAGCAAATTATTTCATGACATTAATCGATGACTACTCTCAAAAGGTATTCGTTTACTTTTTACTTAAGAAGTCAGAGGCTCTTCAAGAGTTTAAAAATCAAGTGGAAAAACAGTTAGAATGTAATATTAAAAATCTTCGCTCTGACATTGGGCTTAAGTACATTAACTTCAACTTCTACGAGTACCTGAAAGGTGAAGGAATAGTTCACCAAACCATAACTCCATATACTCCTGAACAAAATGGAGTATCCGAACGCACGAACCGGACATTATTGGAAAAAGCAAAGTGTTTTTGCTTAATGCCAACTTACCTAAGGTGTACTGAGCTGAATCTGTACACACTGTAACTTATCTGACCAATAGAACTCCAAAAAGATCTTTACAATACAAAACACCAGAAGAAATGTGGTCTGGACATAAATCACTATACATCACTTAAGAATATATGGGTGCGAAGCAATGATTCATTTTCCCAAAGAAAAGAGGAGAAAATTGGATTCTAAGGCACATAAATTTATGTTTATTGGATACTGTGATCACATAAAAGGATACAGACTTTTACTGCCAGGTTACAGAACAGTAATAAAACGTAAAGACTCTGTGTTCCCAGAATCTACAGTTAAGTGAAACTATGCTCCGGTGTAGGCAAATTATTTTTTGAAGTAAATAAATATTTTCATAATCATTAGAGCAAAAATCCCTTGTGGATTTACATTCTCCAATTGTTATAAAATAATTGTTTTGAATAATAGGTAGAAGTGATTTTAACATTTGAAGGCACCTTTCTTATTTCATAGTACACATTTGTAACTACCTTCGTTCAAATGTTTATGCTTATCAGGAAATTTGTGAGGTTTAGGGACATACATGTCCGTAAAAAAATTGTGCGGGAGTCTTTATTACACGAAAAGTTTATAATACTCCCAAATGTTCACTCATTGGTTTGTTCAAATACAATTTTCAATTTCAAGTACACAATTTCCGTAATAAGAAATTTTTTACTGTATATTTATACATCTATATTTTTTTCTATTACACCTAAAGTATTCATTACAATCTTCAAATCCAACGGTGAACTGGGTATTAATTTTGATTGACATTTTAAGAAATGGAGGTTCATACATTTATATCCTTTATAATGTGTTCTTCAGGATTTTACTAAACTTATTGACTGGATTTTCAGGTGGCTATGAACCATACGTTAATTTTATTTCATTATTATTGCCATAGGACGTCGGTAAAAAATTTAGCTGCCTTTGACCTTTGACCAAGTAGGTGTAACCCAATCGAGTCAAAATCGGAGAAATGCTTAATTGGTGTGCAATCAATTAGAGGAAACAAATTTGAAAAAGGTCTTACCCGTTATTCTGTAATCGCATACTCTAACACTGATCTTGAAATTTATGCGAAGCAGATCATGTGTTCAGGTGGATAAAATACATATTTGAAATCGCCACAAATATTCTTTCAAATGACACCTTCCATAAATTATCAATTGCAAGTTTTGTAGATAGTGACTGTGACCCAGAAGAGGTCATCCGATCGAAATCATTTTTGCCTGGTATACTATCAATTAGCAAAAATATATTTGAAAAAGAAGACACCGTTTATTGCAATCACGAATATGGACCGTGATCTTTAACCTCAATTTGTGAATATATGCTTATGTTATCTTGAAGATTTTGTTGACTTCGAGTTTCAACAAGTAGAGAGCACTCCGTTGAGGTCAAAATAGGAAATGTACATCTTTATTTGGTATGGTACCTATTAGCGAACACAGATTTGAAAAATGACGCGCCGTTTATTCTCTAATGGCGCATCTTTATTTGACCTCAAGAAGGGGTTGACTATGATGAAACCGACAGTAAGGTACGACTCTATTCTATAACTATATGTTTACTAAAATAACAAATTTAATACCTTAAACCACTAAATACTTCCAAAAATATATACTTACAATTACATACTAAAATATTGAATAATTACTTAAGTTATTGAATAATTATTGAATAAAATTATGAATCATATTAAAGACACGTCTAATTATCACTTAGTATGTAATATGTACCAGTAATGAAACGAGATTATTTTTAAACTCACGTTAAATCAACAATAAAAATAACTTCGTCCAGTTTTTATGCAAAACAAAATTATCTGTAATTTTATCACATTTAATTCACAAGAAGAAAAAAAACCAACTACAAAATGCTCAAACTGATTTCCTGCATGAACTAAACAAAGCTGACATCTATGAGCTATTTTTCGCAATGTATTTAAAATTATCAAGGGTTTTTCTTCTAAATGCTTGTTTTGTAGCGTATCTTAAATCATTTATTGTTCTGCGTGGTTGACTATAAATTTTATCTCTAAGAAACCCCGAAACAAACAAATCTAACATAGGCAAATCAGGTGATCTAGGAGGCCAATTTATAAATCCATGAGTTCCTATCCATCGCAGTGGAAAATTATTATATAAAAACGGTCCAGCAACTTGCGAATTGTGAGCAGGTGCCCCATCTTGTTAAAAGTGGATCCAAAGGCACATCATCTAGTAAATCAGGTATAAGTTGCTCCAAAATATCAAGATATCTATTTTCAGTAAGCGTGATATATATATATATATATATATATATATATATATATATATATATATATTGCATAATCTTCTATACCTAATATGTATATGTAGGTGTGAAGGGAAACACTATTAAAGTACGGCGTAGTATAAGAATAAAAATGTGCCACTTTCGAAATTTGCAGCAAATGAATATAGACACAAGAGGTGACAGCCGTGGCGTGTTACCCTGCACTTAATTTTTTTGAATAATTATTATTGATATTTTGAATAAATATTAGATATTGGCGTTTCGATACCTTTAATTGCAATAAAGTGTTCCTTCATTACAAAAACGGCTTGTGTAGCACTTTTATCTAAAATAAAGCGATATGAGATTTTTATAGTGAAAATAAAATGACTATATCGTAGTTGGTATTTTTGAAAATTTACGATACTCTTGTGGTAACGTGCTTGATGTTCGTTTACATTTTTGTAAGATTACACATAATATGATTTATAAATTGTAATAGAGTTCTCAAACTGAGCAAACATTAGTTTATACAAATAAATATACCGTAGGCACGCACATTTGTGTTTTATGTTTAAATTTGTGTGAGAACGTCTTTATTTATCGTCAAGTTGTTCTATAAACGGTATTTTATTGTAGCATTAATTGTCTTCATAATATTTTTATGACACTGACTTAACTAAATTTATTCAAAAGTAAAAGTTTAACTGAAATATGATTTTCGCTTAGTTAGCTGGAAACATACTAATTTTGACAATTTAGAGTTATGCATAATAGTAGTACATTATTTAATACAACTGGGAAATTTTATGAGTACGAATGTTTGGTCTTGACCAATCTTTTAACAGACGTTTCCTTTATGTTAACCGGCATTCTACGTCTAATATACTAATGTGCGCTCAGGATGCACACAATATTTTATCCCAAATAGATATATTAATATTACGAACCATTATTTACTATGCCCCGTTATAGCATCGATTTAAGGATAGTACTAAGCTTGTTACATGCTCAATCCACGTTAGGCGTTGCGCAAGCTTATTAAAGTGGTCGTGTTGCCGACTAAGCTCGCAAAAGAAGATACCTAGTAGGTTTGTGTGTGATATAAAATATCTGAAATATTGCTTCAAAATTCACACTTTCTTTAAAATAAAATTCAAAATCGATATATATATATATATATATATATATATATATATATATACAGGGTGGCCCACCACATTCGCCTCGGTTTTTCTACGAGAAATGAAAAGGGTTGGGAAATAATTTTTAGCGTGGGTTCTTGAGGAGCATACTCCAAAATTATTTTTGAATATACAGGGTGGCACAAAAACAAAGTACATATCAAAGTTATATTTTTTCTTATGGAACACCCTATAATTTTTTATATTTTTAGATACTATAGACCAAATAAAGGTAAGTTTCTGTTACACTTCCTATACCTAAAACTGATCGTTTCTGAGAAATTTTGAGAAATATAAAAATACATATTGTAATTTAAAAATTGCTTACACCGTGTAACATAGAACGAGCTGCTCATATATAAAAGTTTTATATCAAAATTATACAGAGTGGTGAAAAAAATTGCCCCAAAGTTTAGGCACATATTGTATTGAATAACTTCTTAAAGTTAAATGGAACACCTCGTATTTAGTGACTTATTTCGACGTAGAATTAGATTCCCTTTAAAACTATATTAGGGTTCCCTATACCTATCTCTTATGCCTTTTACGCAAACGGCGTTTTTATATTTTACTTATGAATAATTTCTTTATCGTAAATGTATTGTAATGAAAATCTAAAAAGCAAAAGCATTTTATTGTACGGTTAACAAACTTAAATAGTAAAATAATTATTATTTTAATAAATGTTCAAAGTTATGTCTATTATTTTTAATACATAAGCGAACTCTTTTTGGAAATGATTGCTGAACCCTGGATAACATATTTGGCGTTATGGAACGAAATGCTTCTCTTATTCGTACTTTCATATCGTTAGGTGTCGTTGGCGATGTATTGTAAACAATATTTTTAATATATCCCCATACAAAATAGGCGAGACTTGTTAGGTCCGGAGACCTGGCTGGCCAG
Source organism: Vesta saturnalis (assembly GCA_036346205.1). Taxonomy (NCBI): domain Eukaryota; kingdom Metazoa; phylum Arthropoda; class Insecta; order Coleoptera; family Lampyridae; genus Vesta; species Vesta saturnalis. The sequence goes on along the minus strand of JARFJB010000491.1, from coordinate 2,077,398 downwards.
TCCTGTGGACCTACTCGTCCTATCTATCTATTGTGATATTGCCCATCTAATTCATTCCTAACACGTCTATCAAAGTGTGCAGGAGCACCATCTAGCTGCATCCACATTCGTTGACGAATATTAAGCGGAATAGTTTCCAATAGTATAGGCAAATTGTTCCTAATAAATCTAAGAAACATGGCGCCGTTTAAGTGGCCATCAAAAAAGTATGGACCTACCATTTGCGTTCCGATTACTCCACCCCACACGTTAACACACCATCTGTGCTGGTGATCAAGGGTTCTAAAAATATTAGGATTTTCGTCACTGTAGTAGTGAAAGTTATGTCTATTAACTAATCCGTTGTTATGAAAACTTGACTCATCGGAAAAAAGCACGTATTCAAAAAAATTTTCATCATCACCAAACTTTTCTAGAACCCATAAACAAAAATTCAGTCGTCGATCATAATCTTCTTCAGAAAGTTGTTGATGTAGTTGTATGTGATACGGGTAAAATTTGGGTTTTTTAATTATTCTTGGGATGCTCTGTCTGCTTATTCCAGTTGCTTCATGTATTTTTCGGTGACTTGTTTGAGGGTCTTCTACCAGAGATTCCATCACTAAATATTCATTTTCCTCATTTCCGGAAACCGATTTTTGTCGTTCGGCCTGATCTTCGGAAAAGCTGCAACAACCTTTCCAATGAACGCTTATTAGGATGATGCCTGTTAGGATACCTTTGGGCATATACCCTTGACGCTAATAAACAGTTTTCTTCACACTGACCGATTACCAACATCATATCAATTCGTTCTTCCTGGGGGTGAGTTCTCATTTTAGCTAATGAAATGTAACAATCTCGAAAAACAATTTTAAACTACTTTAAACAACGATAATGGTTTGACTAACAAGTAGCGTCACTGTCAAATAATTTTTTCGAAATAATTAACGCATTTGCCAAATGATATTATTAAAAAATATTGGATAGGTATACAGATAAAGTAAAATATAAAAACGCCGTTTGGTAAAAAGCATAAGAGATAGGCATAGAACCTAATATAGTTTTAAAGGGAATCAATTCTTCGTTGAAATAAGTCACTAAATAGGTGTTCCATTTCCATAACATTAGTTATTCAATAAAATGCTAAACTTTAGAACAACTTTGTCACCATCTGATATATTTGAAATAGAACCTATGTGTATACCTTTCAGCTAACCAGTAGATTTAATTTTGAGCAGCTCGTTCTATGTTACAGGGTGTAAGCCATTTTTAAATTACAATATGTATTATTTCTCAAAATTTTCAGAAACGATCAGTTTAGGTATAGGATTTAATAGAAACTTACTTTATTTGGTAAATTACTAAATATAAAATTATAGCGTGTTTCATAAGAAGAATATAACTTTATCGATCATCAATATTTTCTTAACTGCATATTCAAAATAATTTTGGAATATCTGAAGAACATTATGACTCGCTTAATATATTTAACCAACAATTTTCATTTTCGTAGAATTTAACATGGATGTTGAAGCAATTGTTTTATATATATATATATATATATATATATATATATTATATACATATCTAAAGGTGCAGTTACGATCGAAATGTTTACTTTTTATAACAATCGCTTAAGTAAATTTTGTACAATGAAACATTTAAAAATACTAACTAAGTTGATTAATGTTTGTCATCGACAAATAATATTAATATGCCACTAAATCTCAATTTTTTTTTCCACGTATATTTACATTTTAGCATCAAATGAGTAATTAAACTCAAATACACAATTTTTGAAATTAATTACTCTAATATATAATTAAATTTTTAGACTTAATATTATTCCCAAAATTGAATTAATTTTATATACTAAAAACGGTATTCTTACCATACCGTATTCTTTACAGTTGAGAAACGGCAGCAAATGGTTAATAAGTTCAAACGACTATAGCATTCAGGTAATGGGTTCGATTCTTACCGTCTACCATGCATGAGTTTTATCGGGGGGTTTTCCTCATACACATGTAGAGGCATGGTCACTGCGTATATGCACACTATGTACGGTTACTTAGGTGAATGCTGGAGTAGTATTTGCCCCCTCAGAACCCTAACTCCGTTCCTTCCGATCCTATCCTGACCACACCCATCATTAGTACCACCATCCATATATACGTAATGTATGTATGCTGGGAATCCATGATTGTGGCTGAAGGAGCTCGGAAACGATCAGCCCGCTCTCTCCCTTGGGGAGGGAATGAAATACGTGGCCATTTCCTTTCCTTTTTTACAGTTGAGAATGTGATTCTAATATTTAACTTTACTTGAAAATTTTGCGACCTCCCAAATCGTCGCTAACGAAATATAAACTGCAACAAAATGGCGTTAAACGTTTATCATTAAGGTCGATGACATGCAAAGTAATTTTCCATATAACTGTATAATTTAGTAGATATGTCGAGCTATTCTAGGGCCAAACATGTATAAGGATGCATTTAAATCGTAACCCCTGTTCAATGAGTATTTTTATAAGACTAAACAAATAAAAAATATAAACTACACATTTTAACATTTGGGATGCGTTCTTTGAAAGCAATTGCTTTTTGTAGGTACGCAATTCAATAAAGAAAATAATCACATGTATTTAAAAAAATGTCTCGTGTGATTTAGATAAATCACAAAGGTGACCTCTTTTACTCTTTTAACTAGTATTTGACCTATTCTGAACAACAGTGTAAACATATGATTGTGGATGAATATGTTACATATCAAAATATTTATCTTTTTTGGGTTCTTATATGGTGTATTCATATATTTAAGTTATACAGTTTAAACGTTTCGATAACACTCACAGTTATGTTCGTCAGTAGTAATAACATCTACAAAATTTTATGAAATTTTACAAAACTGTTTCAACATCTTTAACAATTTTAAAAGATAATAGTACTAAAAGGTATATTCAAAACACTAAACCTTCCCCACAATGTATATATATTGAAAATTTAATGCAACATAACAAAAAGGTGACTAGTTTCGACACACAGTGTCATCTTCAGACCTTAAAAGATATTCAGTAATTATATCAAATTTAAACAGCCTAGGTATGTGTTGAAATACATAACGAGGAAAAAGGGGAAAAAAGATTCTCCTTAATCAGATTATTCTATCAAATGGCAGTTTCAATAATGTTATTACCATACAAGTTGACAAACGGAATAAATAAACACAAATTGAGTCCTAGAAGAGGAAGTCATGTGACTTTAATAAAAATTAAAATCTATATACGCCTGTTACAGTATAAACGATAATCCTATAAGTAGAGGAAAGTAAAATTGTAAAAGTTAAAAACTTTCAAGATGTGTTTTGACCTACACATTTGAAATTGGAAAATTTCGTTTAACTTAAATTAATCAAAGGAAATTCTCCGAATACCATTCTAATTCTCCAAAAATCCAGTTAAATACACAAAGGCCTAGACGAGGCAATTGTAGTTAAATCCAATATAAATTTATGGAACGGTATCCAAACATCCATCGCAGGAAAATCATCATAAATTTTAAATTTTAAATTAAACCAGTAACGAATAATGTGTTGATATAATTACTGGATATCTTTTAAGGTCTGAAGATGACACTGTGTGTCGAAACTAGTCACCTTTTTGTTATGTTGCATTACATTTTCAATATACAGGGTGAATCTTATCTAATCCGCCAAAATTAAAGGAGTACTAGAACTCATCATTTTAAGCAAAAAAGTTCATATGTACATGGGTTCGGAAATGCTTCGTTTCCGAGGTACAGGGTGTCAAAGTTGAAAAAAGAAATCGCGTTTTCTTCAATATCTTTCGACTGTTTCGAAATAATTTCATGAAATTTCGTATACGATGGTTTTTTGAAATGAAATATTCAAACTTGTGGTCCATTTAGTTGTGGTCTCTAGAGGGCGCCAGCGGCAACCATTTCGACCCCTTTAAATCGTTGCAATTTTTTTGTGCTACACTGTATACCATTTTGGACTAGAAAAATCGATTCTCTTATCTTTTCTGCTAAAAAAAGGTATATTTTGGTGATGTCGCTAGGGGCAACCTTTTCTGAGAAAGACACATTTAAAACTCACAATGTTTATTTATTTAAAACTTGTAAGGAGCACTAAAATATCCAATATTAAAAAACAAGAAAAGAAATTAATATAAAATATATAAAAATTGAAGGTGTAGCAATGGGTAGTCCCCTTAGTCCTGTTATAGCTAATTTTTATATGGAAAAATTTGAAACATTAACGTTACAAAGTACACCTAAAAAACCTTCAGTTTGGTATAGATATGTAGATGACACATTTGTTATTTGGAGACATGGAGAAGAAGCACTGCATGAGTTTTTGGTTTTATAAATGGTATACATCCTAGTATTCAGTTTACCATGGAAAAAGAAACTAATGGAAGTTTACATTTCTTGACATATTAATATCTAAAATAATAATTCACTATCTTTTAAGGTTTACAGAAAGCCGACACACACTGATAGATACCTTCATAAATTATCCAACCACCATCCACGTCAAAAAATTAGTGTAATTAAATCTTTAGTAGATCGAGCAAAACGAATTTGTGACCCTGAATTTTTGAATGATGAATATAAATATTTAAGAAAATCCTTACAAGATAATGGATATTCACTTACAGATATTAATAATGTTATTACACCTTCTAGGCGTAACCTTAAAGAAAAACCAGTTCTTAATGTTGGTACTGCTTTTCTTCCTTTTATAGCTAATGTTACAAATAGAATTGAAAAATCCTAATCAAATATGGCATTAGGACTATTTTTAAACCTACAAGAAAAATTAAAGAACATTTAAGATCACCTAAAGATGTGTCAAACCCTTTATCATCTTCCGGAGTGTATAAGTTATCTTGTTCATGTGGAAAAGTATACATCGGGACCACAAAACGTAGCTTTGATACAAGACGCAAAGAACATATGAGATTTTGTAGATTGGGTCAACCAGAAGGTCTGCTGTGGCTGACCATGCCCTGAATAATCTAAATCATGACATTCAATTTGACAATGAAAATATTGTCAAGACAAACCATTATTATGTTCGTTTGCAACGTGAAGCTATTGAAATATATAAACACCCGAATAATTTTAATAGACAAGAAGAAAATCTCCGTTTAAATAGGTTTTGGCATCTTATAATGATGGCATAATGATAGGCCTTGATTTTAATTTGTTTTCAACTTTTGGTATGTCTAGGTTTTTTGCTGTGTTTTTTCCTAGACCTTGAAGCAAATGCTTTACCAATTATATGTTAAATTTCCACAGCACTATAATTTAACATAAGTAGTTGAAATTAAATTGAAATTAAAAATTACAAAGAACGTTCTGCATTGTGCTTTTCATTGTTAATAACACTTTCAATTATTGATAAAGATATCTCTTTGTTAGATTTAACTGGGTTATTTTATTTGATGTAATGTTTGTATTTGTGAATGCTTCTATCATTTTAAAATTGAAGTTTTTCACAACTTTACACTTACATCATAACTCGATTAAATTTTGTTAAATGTGTTTTTTGGCTGGCAAATTTCATTGCTAGCTTTCGTCGTAGAGAGTGTTCTGGTTTGTCACCTTTGAGGCAGTTTAACAATATTTAATTTTAATGACCTAGTTATTCTTTACTACAATTTTATAGTTGGCTTATACGTTTCTCAAACTGTTATATTAATAGCAGGCTTATGTTTGTGTTTGAATTTTTCAAATTTGACAAAATTGTTTACTACATCTTTAACAATTTTTAACAAACATTATACTACTGACGAAGATAACTGTAAGTGTTATCGAAACGTTTAGATTGTATAATTTAAAGTACACCATTAAAAAATCCCAAAAAAGACAAGTATTTTATTATTCATAAAGAGTGTTTTCAAAATGTAATCCATCATCTTTTCGAACATAATTGTGAAGAATGCAGCACGCTTACACGGTACTATAAGAAAATTCGATATTTGTACCAAGCGGCCTATAAAATATTATCCATTTATTAACTAGGATACCAAACGAGCACTCTACCATTCTTCGCGCTTTTGTTAACCAATAATTAAAAATACGTTGATTTACCGATAGATTTCTGCAAGGGTAGGATCTCAATACATGTTCTGAGAGAGCAAATGCTTCATCCCCTACAAGTACAAATGGCAGTCGCCTTCCATTTTCGTCATTCATTACATTTGTTGGTTCTGGCACATTTAAATCATTTCTTTCAAGTGAGTTTGAAAATACTGAGTTTTTAAAAATATTAGAATCGCTTGATGAACCAAAAGCACCAACCTCAATATAAATAAAGTTGTATGTAGAATCAGCTATTGCTAATAGCACAGTAGAAAAGAAAGATTTATAATTAAAAATTCAATGCCGCTTGAATTAGGTCTTTGTATTCTGATGTGTTTCCCGTCTATTGCTCGAATGCAATTGGGAAATTGTGTGATGTCATTGAATTCATTGGAAATTTTTAACCAATCAGAACTTATCATTTTCGGCATGTAATTGGCAGTAGACACTCCCCAAGAGCGTCATATGTATCTCGAACAATTTCTCTTATCGTTGTTTCTCCAAGTAAATATTCATACTGCAGTGATACGAAGCTATTGCCTGTTGCTAAATAACTGAAACAATGAAAAGTTTTTTTCTTTTTTAGGACAGGAATTACAAAAGAAATGGAAGAATTTAAGAACGTGTTTCAAACGGGAATATGATGCTCAGAAAAAAGAACCTGCAGGATCAGGAGCTAAAAAAAGACGTAAATATATTTACTTCGATTAGTTACTGTTTTTGCGGGATTCCCTGGAGAGCAGACAAACTTCAAGCAGTCTTGGTAACTATAGCAACACAAGTGATCTACCTGGTTCAGAAAGCGAAATGGAAGAAACAGAAGATACACCAGTTCCACCCAATACCCCTCAATCGAATACTATCGCCAAACAACCGGTTTCTACTCCAACCGCTCGAAAGAAGACTTGTCAAAAAACGTACGAAGAATCTTTGCTACAGATTTTAAAACAAAAAAGAGACGAAGATAAATATTTTTTGTTATCTCTACTACCTACATTTAAAAAATTTAATACAGATCAAAAATTCATCGCACGCACAGAAATTATGAATGTTGTGAGGCATATACGTATGTCAGGAAATAATTGCCAAAGCCAAAGTGAATACAATATAAACCCATTATATGGCAATACTTCCCAACAAAATAATACAGCGCAGTACTTTTTAAGTTTTCTACCAGGTCATCAACAACAAGAGCCAATTAGTCCTCCGCAAACTAATATATCACCTAACACGTAAGAAACATGGGAAAACGCATCAGAAATTTCGTCTCTATTTTATATGTAATATTTTTGATTAATTTTTTTCTTTGTAATAATATGTAATGCTTTTACTTACCTTAGAGTCACACCCAATCTTTCCTGTGGTTGTCCCATTTTCGTATGTTTTACGGGGTATCTTGCTTATTTTTTAGGTTAGAAGCTTGCGGTTTTCGCGACACCGTGCTACTTTTTAATGAAACCAAAGAGACATTAATCAAATTTGCCATAGCCATCTTAGTTTGTGTGCTACAGGGTGATTTTGTAAAAATTGCATTTTCAGTCATCCCCTGTAACTCTGTTATTGTCAGACATATTAAAAAAGTAAAAATTGATATGTGTAGATTTTTTTACGTAGAATCCAGTGGCGTACTCAGATTTTCTTTAGAGGTCACAGTTTTTGAGATATTGACATAACCTATTTTTATCTTTTTCCCCTTGCCAAGAGATTTTCAAAAATATAGCATAGTCTATATTTATTTTTATAAATAACGTGACAAAATGATTTTTTTCTATAATTTACATTGATAAAAAACAAAATAATTAATTAATCACAAATATTGTTCAAATTGCAGACCATGTCTCCTACAAGTTTCACAAAGCTTATAAATTCTTTTAATAGCATTTTCCAAAATAAATGATTGTCTTCGTAATTCTGCAAAAGCATTTTCCGTTGCAATTTTTAATTGTTGCATGTTGGCATATTGCCTTGAATAAATTTCATTCTTTAAACACCCCCCTCCCCAAAAAAATCCAAAACCGAGAGATCCGGTGATCGTGGTGGCCATCGAACAGGTCCATTTGTTCCAATCCATCTCCTGGAAAAACGTTCATTTAGCCAGTTTTGTATTATTCTAGCATTGTGGGCTGGAGACCCATCCTGCTGGAAGAATATATCGTTCAGTTGAGCCAGTGGAATATCTTCTAAAATGTTCATAGTTTTTTCTTGCAGAATTTGTAAGTACCCATTAGAGTTTAGGTTTTCTTCATAAATCTTGTAAACTATTTTTCGGTTAAAAATAAAGCAGGAAACATTAAATCCGAACCTGCCTTGACGCTCTCCAGGAAAAATCACGTGGGTGTTTTCTTGACGCCAAAACCGAGAGTTGTGTCTATTAAGAATTCCCGAACTTGTGAAATGTGCCTCGTTTGACCAAATTATTTGTTTTTCAAAATTATTGTCCTGAGTTTTCATATTTATAAACCAATTGCAGAACTCCAATCTACGTTCAGCATCACCAGGGTGCAGATGATGAACAAGTTTATACTTGTAGGGTTTGGATTTATGTTTTTTTTAATCTTTTGCATTGTTGTTTTAGACACACCGGTGTCTTCGTCTATTTTCCTGCACGTGGTTTCAGGAGTGGCTTGAACAACTGCTAAAACGTTGATCTCTGATTCCTCGTTCTTTTTGTTGTAAACTCGCGGTCGAGGTTTGTCAAAACATCCATGCTGGCAAAGATTAAATTTTAATTTTTGAAATGTTTTGTCGGGTTATCTTCTTTCGGGATATCTATATGACAAAATAGGTATATTAAATAAATACAAATTCTAAGGTAAAGATTAACTGACCTGTTCAGGTAGAGTTCTAAGGCCTGGTCTGCGTTTTCATTAGATAATATGAAGCAGGTATTCATATCATATTTCTCAAAGTTTTTAAATTTTTGGGTTTGAGCCATATTAAAAAATAATTAAACAACAACAAGAACAAGAACGATAACAATAAACAAAAACAACAAATAACAATAATTATCAGCACTAAATTTGGGAAAATGTAACCAGGAATAATTTGAGAGAAGTAGAAACTTCAAAAATCAAATACCTGAGTAATGGCAGAACGTTAATTATTTTTTTTTTGCGTTACCATGGTTACCCACGGCTATCCACTATTATCAATGTAAATTATAGAAAAAAATCATTTTGTCACGTTATTTATAAAAATAAATATAGACTATGCTATATTTTTGAAAAGCTCTTGGCAAGGGAAAAAGATTTTAAAAAAATATATAGGATGTCCCATAAAAAAAATAGGTTATGTCAATATCTCAAAAACTGTGACATCTAAAGAAAATCTGAGTATCGCCACTGGATTCTACGTAAAAAAATCTACAAATATCAGTTTTTACTTTTTTAATATGTCTGACAATAACAGAGTTACAGGGGATGACTGAAAATGCAATTTTTCCAAAATCATCCTGTAGCACACAAACTAAGATGGCTATGGCAAATTTGATTAGTGCATCTTTGTTTTCATTAAAAAATAGCACGGTGTCGTGAAAACCGCAAGGTTCTAACCTAAAAAATAAACGAGATACCCCGTAAAACATACGAAAATGGGACAACCTGTACAGCCTATTTTTGTTATAAACTTCTTGTAAAAGAGGTTACATAATTATCCTAAAAAAATGTTATTAAAATTATTTCATTTCTTTTAATTTCCATTTTGTAGGTTGAAGGTCGTGTGTTGTGATTAGTTTATAAATAAACTAATCGGATAAATTACTACTACTTTTTAAGATTGATTTTATTAAATGCAAAGCCTACTGTGGA
>JARFJB010000491.1:1795000-2062500 GCA_036346205.1 Vesta saturnalis | reverse complement strand
AATAAATCAACTAGCAGTTTTGACAAAATTAGTTTCGTTTGGTAACAATTAATTTTTTTCCAAAACCTTACAATTTAAGAAAAATCAAAATAAATCCGCTCTGTATTTAGATATAGGGAACCCGAAGGAAAGTCTATCTTATTTTTCATAATTAATTCAAAAAAATGATAAAATATAGGGCATTCCATTAAAAAAAACAACTTTGATATGCCACTCTTTTTTGAAGCAGCCTGTATATTTGAAATCATTTTAAAAGTGTAGCCTTAATGGACCTACACAATGTCCCTACAACAAAAACAAAAAAATATATCTAGTTTTCTCATAAAACTTCGTTGCGTCCGTCGTGACTCACCCTCTGTGTATATACAGGGTGTCTCTAAAAATTCTACCATGCTACCACAAATTTCTGAGGCTAAAATATGACGATCTAACCCGACTTACCTCAGTCCAAAAGTGGTTGATTCGGGAGATACATAGTGTCAAAAGTTCAATTTGGATTTGTAATAATTGGTCTATTGCCACTATATTGCGCTAGGGGGTGCAGGGTGGAAAATTAAATTTGCTCTCATTTTCAATATAAAATTTAGAGGGTGCCACCTGCGGTACTTTGCATACATTTAACACGAAATAACTTTTTTGAGTCACAATGTATTTAACTTGTAAATAAAAATTCTTATTCTCCAACGTCTTTCAACTAAAAATTTATACCTGTTAAGAGTTGATTTGACCAACCGTTTCTGAGATATCTGGATTTAAAAAATCATTTCGTCTATACCTGCTATTCAACCAATATGAAGAGAAGGCGTTTTAATAAAATAACTGTCATTAAAAAGTGCTGTCAAGTCGAATCTAAAAAAAAAATTGTAACACTTAACAATTCAACCATACATTTTGATCATAATTGCATGAATAACGGCTTGTCTTTTGGTTCGTGAAATTCGTGAAAGGCCTCTCATTGTGAACTGTGCTCTTTTGTTGATTCTCTTAATAGATTGTTGTTTTTTTGCCGGTGTTTATGTTTTAAATTGCGAGTAGTACTGGAATTAGAATTAGTAAGTGCAGGTGAATTATCAGATAATTTGCAAATTTGTTTTTGTTATGGCCATACAGTATACCAACGGAGAAATGTCCGATATGTTATTGGTTTTTGGATATTGCCAAGGAAATGGTTTAGAATCTTGCATGGTAAACAGTGAAAGATTTCCCAATCGAAGATTACCAAACCATAAAACCTTCGCGGCAGTTGAAAGACGTCTTCGTGAAACGGGTAGGTTTGCGCGTGTTTATATAATTATGGTCGTGCACGTACGGTAAGTACTCCGAAGGTTGAGGAACATATTCTAAATCGGATTGAAGAAAACAACTACTGCATCCATTTCATGTTCAACGGGTACTAGATCTTTTACTCCATGATTTTGAAGCACGCTTAGGTTTCTACCGGTTTATCCAAAAACAAAGAAATCAAGATAGAAACTTTAGACGAAGAATTTTATTCACAAATGAAGCCACTTTCACGAGGTGTGGCATAACTAACTTGCACAATGAACATGTTTATGTTAAAGAAAATCCTCATGCGACTAAAGTTACCCATTATTAACACGACTTTAAGGTCAGTGTGTGGACAGGAATCATTGACATCTACAAAACGAATAACCAGACTTATTAGATCCCCTATCCTTGCAACTTCGAAGGGGAATTTGGCTTATGCACGACGGTACGCCACCATATTTCACGTTAAACGTACGTAATTATTTGAACGTACAGTATCCAAATAGATGGATAGGCAGAGGCAATGATGCACCCGCAAATTGGCCAGCTCGATCCTCTGATCTGACCCCGATGGATTACCTCTTGTGGGGAAAAGTGAAAACCGTTGTGTATTCTACGCCAGTACATACAGAAGATGAATTAAGGTGACTTTGAGAAATGATGACGAAATGCTCCAAAGAGTCCAATTTAATTTTTTACTACGTATTAATCTTTGTACACACGAAACTGGAGGTCCTTTGTTGTAAGCATTTTTTTTTCATTAACATTTTGTTGTTGATAAATTTATTATCTGTTTTTACTCGAGACTAAATTATAGTACATTTAACTTGTTATTGTAATTTTTGGTGTTATTCCTGTGGCAATGTAATGCTATGCAATGGTGAGTTTCAGTAAGAAATCAAAATTGTAAATCCAGATATCTCAGAAACGTTTGCTCAAATCAACTCTTACCAGGTATACATTTTTTAGTTGAAAGACGGAGAGTAAGAATTTTTATTCAAAAGTTAAATACATACAAAAGTAATTTCGTTTTAAATGTATGCAAAGTTCCGCAGGTGGCGCCCTCTAAATTTTACATTGAAAATGAGAGCAAATTTTAATTTTCCCCCTAGCCGAATATTATGACAATACACCAATTATTACAAAAATTATTTATGAAAAACTAAATCCAAATTGAACTTTTGACACTGTGTCGTCGGGTTAGATCGCCATATTTTAGCATCAGGAGTTTGTGGTAGCAATTTTTCCACACCTTTCAGACGCCCTGTATATATATATATATATATATATATATATATATATATATATATATATATATATATAAAAAAAAATAGGGTGTTCCAGTTTTTGTAGCAGGACTTTAATAGTCGATAGAGCTTTCAAAATTAAGACAAAAGTTCATATAAACATAGGTTGCCAAACGCTCAGTTTTGGAGATACAGGGTTTCAAAGTTTTAATTTTTTTTCAGTTCTTTTAATTTATCTTCAAAACTGTTTAAAATAATAAATCCATAGTTTTTGAGATAAATTAGCTGTAATCCATGAACAGCTTCCAAATGGTAAGTAAAGAACGTCTTATGCTAGCACAAAAATAGTGTGCCATGAAAAGAACAATAAAAAAAAGAATCAAATTATGTCAAATCTCACGTTTTATTTTAAATACGACTTGTGCATAAGACAGAATGTAATTTAGTTACATATTTTATTGTGTTAATTTTTATTGCAAAAGTGATCTTTTAAAATGTCATTTTTGTTTTCTAATGAAGAAATAGCGGATATCCATTTTATTTATGGCTTTGTAAATGGAAGTTCAGCAGCAGCAGCCCGTGAATATAGGCGACGATTTCCTTTTAGAAGAGCTCCGCATTCTTCAGTATTTGTAAGAGTTCACCAACAAATTATAAGTCAGGGGTTAAATAATGTGCATGGTCGTCAAAATAATAATCATAGGCAGCAAAGAAATATTGCACGACGAATTTTGCGTGAATTCGACAGAGATCCCACAACTAGCATTAGTAGAGTATCCGTAGCTTTAGGTGGAGTCTCAAATACTACTATTCACCGAACATTAAGATGGGATCACCGATATCCTTACCATCTACAACCTGTTCAAGGACTACAACCAGAGGATGCAGAACGTAGAGTTGCGTATTGTCGATGGATTCTTGCTGAAAATAATAACAATCCAGGTTTTTTATATAATGTTTTATGGACCGATGAATCCTGCTTCACTCGCCGTGGTGTGGTAAATTTTCACAACCAGCACGTTTGGGCACATGAGAATCCACATGTAGTTCACCCGAGACATTTCCAACAAGAATTTAGTGTGAACGTCTGGATAGGTATTTACAATAATCACCTTTTTGGGCCCTACTTTTTACCACCTCGGATGAATGCTGCGGCTTTCTTGAAATTCTTAGAGAATGAACATGGGAATATGTGGGAACATATTCCCTTAAATTTACGAAGAACGGCTTGGTTCCAGCTTGATGGTTGTCCAGCTCATTATAGCAGAATCGTTAGAAACTGGCTGGACAACCATTATCCAGGAAGATGGATCGGTCGTTCAGGCCCAGTTCCCTGGCCGCCAAGGTCTCCAGACCTAAATCCCTTAGATTTTTTTGTGTGGAGGTATTTAAAAGGAAGGGTGTATGCAACTCCTGTGACAACAAGAGATGAACTATTAATAGGATTAGGGATGCGTGTAATTAAATAAGACAATTGTTAGTTAATATTCCACGTTATTCGTCGGTGTAAATTATGTATCCAACAAAATGGTTCACATTTTGAACAGTTTCTTTAAATTTATTTGTTATTACCATAGCGTTTTTGTTTTGTAGTTATAGGTTAAGTTTATTTGTTTAATTTATTTATTTCGTTCGTTTCGTTCTTGTTAAAATTTTAAACAAAAAAAAGGGTAAAATTTTTTAAAAAAATTTTTTTAAAAAGTTTTGTTTTAAAAAATTTTTTTTTTTTTTAAAAGTTTGGGAAATTTAAAAAACTAAATTATAACCCCTTTTAATTTTGAAATTTTTTTTAAAAATTTTTGGGAAAAAATTTTAATTTTTTGGTTTTTTTTTTTTTTATAAAAGGGAAAAATAACTTTTTTGGGAAAAGGGAATTTTTAAAAAATTCTTTAACAATTTAAAATTTTAAAATTTAAAATTTAAATTTTTTTGAAAAAAAAAAATTTTTTTTTGGGGGTTGTAATTATAAATTTTTCTTTTTTTTCAAATTTAAGATTTTTAAAATTTTATTTTATTTTAAAGTTTTTTTTGGTTTTTTTTTTTTAGAAATTTTGGAAATTTGTTTACATTTTTTTCCAAAAAAAATTGATTTTTTTTATTTAAAATTTTAATTTTCTTTTGGGTTTTAGGGTTAAATTTTTAAACAAAAAAATTTCCTTTTTTCAAAAAAAGGTTTATTTAATTTCAAATTTAAATAAAATTTAATTTTAAAAAGTTTAAAATTTTAAAAAAATTACCTTTAAAAAATTTTTATTAAATTTTTATTTTTAATTTAAAAAATTTAAAATTTTAAAAGATTTTTTTTTAAAAATGTTTGTTTTTTTTTTTTTAAATTTTGAAAATAAAACCCTTTAAAAAAATTAATTTTTTTTGGAAACCAAAGTTTTTTAAAAATTTGATTTTAATTTTTTTTTTAAAAAAGATTTAATAATTTTAAAATTTTTTGGAAATTTTAATTTTCCAATTTCTCCCAAAAAAATTTGTTTAAATTTTAAAAATTTTTAAAATTAAAAATTTTTTTATTTCCTTTTTTTTTAAAAATTTGGGACAAAATAAAGTTTTTTTTTTAAAATTTATTTAAAACGTTTATATTTAAAATAAATTGCCTTTTGTAATAATTTAAATTTCTGTTTTTAAAAAACAGTTAAAAATTTTTTCCTTTTGTTTTTTTAAATTTATTTTTTAAAATTTTGGGAAAAATTATTTTAAAGTTTAAATTTAAATTTAAAAATTTTTTAACATTTTTTAAAAAAATTTTAAATTTTAAAAAATAAAATTTTTTTAAAAAAAAATTTTTTAAATTTTAAAAATTTCAAAAAGTTTTTAATTTAGTAAATTTAATTTTAAAAAAAATTTTTTTGGGAAAAGGAAATTTACTTTTAAAAATTTTAAAAAAAAAAATTTTATCCAATTTTAAAAATTAAAACCAAAAAATTTTCGTAAAAAAAAAAAAAATTTACCCAAAAAAATTTTAAAAAAAAAAAAAGAATAAAATTTTTAGAATAAAATCAAATAAAAATTTTTAACATTAAAAACTTTTAAATAAAAATTTTGGGAAAAACTTATTTTAAATAAAAATAAAAAATTTTCTTTTTTAAAAAAATTTAAAAAAAAAAAAATTAAATTATTTTAAAAAACAAAAAAAACCTTTTGAAATTTAAAAAAAACCTTTTTTTTAAAAATTTTTAAACCCTAAATTTTTAACCAAATTTTAAAAATTTTCCCTAAAACCCTTGAAAACCTTAAAATTTTAAATTAAATATAGAAAAAAAACCCTAAAAAAATTTCCGCCCTTTTTAAAATGAAATTTTTTAAAAATAAAGGTTTTTTAAATTTAAATTTAAAATTTAAACAAAAAAAATTTTATTAAAAAAAAAAAATTTTTAAAAACCAAAATTTTTTAAAAAAAATAAAAAATTTTTAATTTTCTATTTAAAATTTTTAAAAAAAAATTTAAATTAACTTTTTTTTTTTAAAAAATTAAAAAATTTTTAACCTAATTTAAAAAATTTTTAAATTTCATTTTAAAAACTAGTTTAAAAAAGGAAAAAATTTTTAAAATTTTTATTTTTAAAAAAAACGAATTTTTGGAAAAATTTTTTTATGTTTATAAATTTTTAAAAAAATCTTAAAAGAAATTATTTTTAAATTTTTTTAAAAAGAAATTAACCTCTTTTTGAAAGTTTTAATTTTTTTATGGGTTTTTTTTTGGTTTTAAATAAATGGGAAATCCTTTTTCAAATTTAATGGAAAAAATTTAAAATTTTTTAAACAAAACAAAAAAAATTAAAACTTTTTTTTAAAGGGGGAAAAAACCCTTTATATTTCCAAAAAAAAATTTTTTTTGTATTAACAAAAAAACAAACTTTTAAAAGGGAAAAAAAAAATTTTAAAATTTCCCCCGGGAAAAATTTTTTAAAATTTTTTAAAAAAACAAAAAACCCAATTTTTGGGAAAAATTTTTTTAAAATTTCAAAAAAAAATTAAAATTATTTGTTTTTCACTTTAAAGCTTTAAAAAAAAAAAACCCCTTTTTAAATTTTTAAAAAAAAGGGAAAAAATCCTTTAAAAAAGGTTGGAATTTTTTAAAAAGGAATTAAAAAAACCCTTTATTTTTTTGGGTTTTAAATTTTTTTGGGTTTTCCAACCCAAAAATATTGTAAAGAAAAAACAAAATTTTAAAAATTTTAAAAAAAATTTTAAAAAAGCCCTGATTTTTTTTTTTTTAAAATTAAAAATTTTAAAAAATTTTTTGTTTTTAACTTTTTAAAAAGGGAAATTTAATTTTAAAAAAATTTTTAAAAGGTTTTCCTTTAATTAAAAAAACCTTTTTGTTAAATTTTTTTTTTAATTTTTTGTATTTCTTTTTTTGTTTTCCCTTTTTTAAAATTTTTTAAATTTTTTAAATTTAAAATTTTTTTTAAATGGGTTTTTTTTAAATTTTAAAATTTTTCTTTCTTTTCAAATTTTTATATTAATTTAATTTGGGTTTATTTTTGAATTTTAAATTTGAAAATTTTTATAATTTTAAAATTTTAATCTTTTCAAATAATGAAGGTTTTCAAACTTTAATTAATTTAAATCCCAATTAAAAATAAAAAGTGATTTTATTTTAAATTTTTAAAATTTTTGGGTTTAAATTTTAAGTTTTAAAATTTTAAAATTTTTTGGTTTTTTTAAAATTTTTTTTGGGAAAATTTTTAATTTAATATTAAAAAGTTAAATTTTATTTTAAAAATTTTAAATTTAAAAAAATTTTTTATTTGTTTAATTGAAGTTTGAAAAAAATAAAGAAATTTTTTAAAAATCCCAAAAAGAAATTTTTATTTAGAAATTTTTAAAAGGAAAATCTTTTTTTTTAAAAAAAAATTTTGTTAAATTTAAAAATAAATATAAAAAAAAGGAAATTGGGAAAATTTTTTTTTTTTAAAGGCAAAAGGATTTAAAAAAAAAATCAAAAATATTTAAATTTCCAAAAATTAATTAAAATTTGAAAAAACCCCAAAAATTTAAAAATTTTTAAACCAAAAAAAAATTGTTTTAAAATTTACTAAAATTCAAAAAAACCCCAAAAAAACTTTTCCAAAAAGGTTACTTTTTAAAAAAAAAAACCCCTTTAAATTTTTCAAAAAAAATATTATTTTAAACGGCAAAAAATTTCAAAAATATTTAAAATTTTAAAATATTTTAAACTAAAAATTTTTTAATTAAATTAAAAAGAGTTTCAAAAATTTTTACGGAAAATATAAAAATTTTTTAAAATTAATTAAAAAACCCAAATAGATAAAAAAAATGTTTTTAAACATTTCATAAAATTTAAAAATTAATTTTTTTTAACTGTTTAAAATTCTAAAGAAATTATTATTTTAACACAATTTCGAAATACTTTACGATAATAAATATGGATACATTTGTGATTTTTCATTTTTGTAGAAGGGTTGTACACTGTACAGTGTAATGTAGTTCGAAGTTCAACGAAATTATCGATGATTAATATTTATAATTTAGCACATAGTTCAAATAGATTTCATATTTCTCCAAGTTAAATGAAAAGTAATTTACATAAATCAGTACATGTATTCAGTCCACCTATTGTAGAGTTATCAATATGTTATGTAAAAATTAGAATATTTATATTACATTGGAATTAAAACATTTAATCAAAAAAAAAAAAATTCACTATCAGTGTCACTCCCAGAAGTGGAATCGTTAACAGATATAATTAATGGTTGCACAACCTCAAAATGTTTTTCAATTTCCTATCATTATAACATAGACACTTCGGCATGTTTAATGCATTTCTGCCAATATGTCGCATCAATTCGTTGCAAGGCTTCCATTCATATTTCTTCTACATGGTCATTGTTAAATTTAGAATTATGCCTTCCTATATTTTGTAGTGTTCTTTGCTGTTTGCCGACTCCTATTCAATTGGATTAAATTGATAGTGATATGGTGATAATCGTAATACTCTGTGTCCACACTTGTGTGCTATTTCATCTATTTCGTACACCTTTGGTATCTCATTATCTGCAACTAATTGCAGTAATTCTTTTTTAAACATGGCAGGTTCATAAGTTATGTTGTGCTTTCTTCCTTCTTGGATGAATTATTTGGAATTTTTTCTAGAAATTTGGATTGATAACTAGCATTGTCTATTGCAATTAAATATGGTTTCTTTAAGTTTGCAATTAAATTATTTTCAAACCATTTTGTAAACAACTCCGTACAATATCCATGATAGTCTGCATTTGTGACTTTGAAAACCAAAGTGAAGCATCGGAAAAAATCTTCTTCTTGCATGAACAACTATAAATCAAAAATACAGTTATTTTATTATGAATTATAATGTAAAATAAACAACAAACTTTTTCCTTCGCCCATTGGTCTTCACTTTTCCAGATTTAATGCCAGCTTCTTTTGGCGATCCTCAGTGAAATCCAAGTTTCATCTAAGAATACAGGATTGTATAATTTTTCTTCTTTATTTTTATAATATTCGTACACGATTGGCAGCAATATGTTATTGTTCCAGTAACCTCTCGTACCTTCATCTACTTTAGATCAAAAGCCAATGGAATGTAAGAGACATCTTAAACTTGATCTATTGAAATCCAAATCTTGACTATTGATTAATTCTTTTTGTAATGATGCCATATATACCTACAAAAACAGGTATTGTACTGGACATGTTTTGCATGTTTGTATTTACATTTTGAACGCATTTCATAAATTTTTCTCTTTACAGCATCCTTCACGTAGTTATCAACTTCGGTGGACTTAGATTTTGTACGTTTTCTCCGTTTAGCTGGTGACTGTGGATGTTTATTTACTTTTTGGGCTTCTGTAACGCTTTTTTTTGTATAACATTAACTGTATTTATACTAGCCCCACATGCTTCAGACGTGCGCTGTAGTTTTTTCATATTTTGCACAATAATGTACAAATACTTGTAACAGATTCAAATGGAACGAGTGTTTTTGTCACGTTGTTCAAAATTACACGTTCATAACTGAACTGCGCTTGAGATTTAAGGTGCTTTTACAGGTATCTAAAATTTTTAAATTGTGTAAATTAAAAAATGTTACCCTACAATTCACTGTACGTTTAGATAGTTTTGAAAACACGTTTTATAAAAAAAGCAAAAATGCATAAACAATAATTTCAAAATGCCAGGAGTGAAATGCTTTAATCACGAGGTTTTAGTGCTCTAAATATGAATTTACAGCAGATTTATGTTTTACCATCCTTCTAATACATATTGAGAGAGAGAGAGAAAGAAAAAAAAAAAAAATATGTAATTTTTCCCAACTTATTAGAATGTTTAAAGCGTTTAACACAGTGTTAGGCTACATGATTTTTAACTAGTCGCTGTTTATTTCATGCACTGATTGCTAAGTATTGTTTAATATGAACAAACGTTACAAACTATTTAGCTAATAGGCCACACTAAACATAGATTTAAAACTTGTGTCTAACCATCACACTGCATAAAAGGAAGTGAGTCTCATAAAACTCAATCAAACGGTCCAAGACTGCAGAGCTCCAGATTGCATGGGTGTTTTATATTGATAAAATAGTTTGTTAGAATCTGGTTGTGAGGACGGAATCAAATAGGCGCCAAAGTTTTAAAGAAAGAAGGAAAGAAAAAAGTTTCTTATTTGAAAGAAGAACCTGTAAAAAAACAGGGAGTAATAAGAATAGTAATTAAACAATTCTCTAACCGTTTTTTTTTTTTAAATTAACAAAGGGGCAATAAGCCAAACGTTATCATATAGCTATAAAATATATGAATAATAAAAAATAGATTATACAATTATCTTATAAAAAAAAATAAGTTAAATTAGATTAACTGGGAAGTCTTTGTACTTATGGTAATTATAATTTATAATTATAATTCCAAAAACAAAATATTCCGTCCGACGCAAGATCTACGTATTTCCTGAAAAGTCCAATTTAAAAACCTATTAAATCAGTTACTTACAGGAAAGAAAATTAAATAATTCAGTTTTTCGTTTAAAAACAATAAAATTTTCGATTAAATTAATAATATCAAAAAGCTTTCAGTCCACTTTGTCTCAATAAAAAAATATTAGTAATTAAAAAATTGAAAAAAATGGTCCGAACAACCTTATAAAAACGATATATATTAATGGTAGTGTTTAAAACCCGAAATCTCGCGCTAATATTTGACATGATTCAATATGGATACACAAAATTAATCAAAGCATAAAAGTTAGCTGGCTCGACCACATGAACAGTAGTACACTATTAATTTAAAAATTGAGGTTTAATGAACTCCATTCGGGTTTAACAAATATAGCAGTTCCAAGGGAGAAATTGATAAATTAGCTAAAGTCGGATATCAATGACAAACTTTGGTAATATGTTTAATTATAAAAATTAATATAAATATTTAACGTTGTAGGCGATCAACCGCTGAAGGCAATTTTTTTTTCATAAAATGTTTGTCAAATACTTGCTAACAGAATTAAGGTAAATTATTAATTTTAGATCGTAATCCTGAACAATTTATACATACGATAAAAAGGAAAATGATTGTTTAATGCTTAACAGACAAAAAGAAATTAACATGAACTTTGTTAATCGTAACAAAAGGAAATTAAAAAATGAATGTAAAGGTGTTTATTAGTGAGAATGTGTTATTTAAGGTCGAATGAGCATTAATGTATCAAAATTGGCATCAATTTTTTGAGGTCGTAGATGAAACTTTTGTGTTTGAAACCGAAAGAAAGTTCTAATTACAACGATTAAGAAGATCTGATACCCCAAATGGGATAAGTGAATTATTTTAATCCGCCTTTAATGATTATATCCTAAACAACAAAGATACTATTTGAAAATTTTCAAAAAAACTTAACATCTACGAAAAGGGAAAATTAATTTTATTATTGTTAACAAATAAACTGTTTTAATACAGTGTATTTATCGAAATAGCCCCATCTATATTTTGAAACAGCAAAATAACAGATCCCTTTCAGAGTTAAGTATCCAATCACGAAACTAAATCTGAGATTGGGTATTAATTGAAATTAATTTTTTAAAATAACCGAAAGTTTTAATACGTTAAAAGTGGAACTCTAAAAACTTTTAAATACAAAGGTATAGAATAAAAATAATTTTTAACGTAAAACTCACCCATAAAAGAAAATCATAAGTGAAGGAAAATTTAACAAAGGAATTATTTATAACGTAAAAAAGACTATTTGATGTGCTTTCATACCATCTCCACACTGCACCTTATTTTTAATGTTTTTTCCAATCTATCTTCTTCCCGAGGTTCTTGATTCTGATTTTCTTGATCACAAAAAAGTGTTAGTTCCGAGCAGATTCCCTACCTCCGACCTTATCCTCCAATATGCTGCCACTACTGAAAGCGCAAGTCGTTTTAGAAAAAACATGTCGTCTCGTTTTAAGATGATGTTCAGGATATAAGCTTGTAAGCTGCTCTCGCTTACTTTAATTTAAAATTTACTTTAATTTACTTCGGTCTAGCTCAACCGATTTTTAATTATATAAAAAGGGGAATTTTTCGTTGTTACTGGGGTTGATCACTATTACCAGGTTCGTTCACACTGAGCAATATACTTGTAAGGATTTTATATATTATATATATTATACCTATTGTTCATAATTCTAAATATTTAGACTTGAAACTAACGTACAACTAAAATAGAAACAAAAAAATGGAAAGGTATTTTAAATAAACAAAAATAAATAATGTAGCTTCTCCTAGACCGGGACCTGGGACCTGATTCGCTTAAGGCCCTTTGTACATGGATTGAGTATCGGTGGAATTAATTTTCTTTTCCGTTAGCAAAAAAATTTGGTAATACGGTTAGTGAGGTGTTTATACATTCGTACGTGGTAAATAGAGATTAGTTGTTTTGTATCCAAAACGTTTTGGAGATGCCTAAAAGCGTATGATAAAGTACTTAATTTAGAGGACAACCTATCACAATGTAAACGGAATGATAGAGTGCTATCAAGATAAATGCCAACAAATTTGGGCATGAAGAGCAACCCAACATGAGATTGCCATTAACAAAAATATTTAACCTACTCTTTTTCTTTTGAGGGTTATGGAACTGAGTAAGCAAAGTCTTTTCCGTATTGAAGTACAGTCCAATATCATTTATATAATTAGTAATATTTGTTAGTGCCATATTACATTTCGCTTTAAGTAGGGTATTGTTTAAATCGAAAACTAATAGGGAGATATCATCAGCGTACAATACAATCTCACTATGGATTACCTCACTTATTTGATTAATATGTAAAATAAATAATACCGGGCCGAGGACTGACCCTTGAGGGACCCCCATCGTGACCGGCAATTTTTCAGAAATGTTGTTTGACGCGTTAGTAGTATTTGAATTTAGGCAGGAGACAAACTGGTACCTATCAGACAAAAAGGAGGATATCCAAGTAAGATACATACATCTCATCCCATAGTCGTCCAAAATTTGTATTAGTTAAGAATGATTGACACAGTCGAATGCCGTACTTAAATCGCAAAAAATTCTTGCAGGGCATTCACCTACCTCTATATATTGCATAAGTATATTATAACAATTGTACAAAGCTGTGGAGGTTGATTTATCTTTCCGAAAACCGTATTGGTTAGTATTAAGGATATTACACCCTTCCACAAACTTTGGAAGTCGATCTAAGAAGGCATATTCAAAAACGTTTGATAAATTTTCAGGTACAGTTATGGGTCTATAGTTGACTAATGAAGAGGATCAGCCTTTTATAAATAGGCACCAATTTGTCATTTTAATCTATATATATATATATATATATATATATATATATATATTTTACAATGTTCCCAAATTCGCTTCTATAGGATCTCGGCTTCTGTTATTTACGCAAAGGTTAAACGGGAAAGTTTTAGAGGAAGCTTGAGTTCGATATCCGGTTTCAGATTTATGATCGGTCAATTGGTTTTGAAAATATCGGCGAAAAACCGAAAATGGCGGATTTCGTTTTGCCAGTTCCGAAAGGTTTTGACAGCTGTCAAATTGAGATTATTCGGACACTTTTAAGACGAATAAGATGGCGTGTATGACATGTCACAATCGTCTTTTTATCCACAATCTGCCTCAACTTTCATATTTCTATTGCGCCATATTGGATTTTTCGATTTTTGAAAGAGCGCAATATTTCCAGTTTAGTGATGTCTCACAACTGCATAAAAGATTAGAGTTTCATCGAAATATCACAGTTTCTAAAGTTAGGTCTTATTTATTATTAGTAGGCCATGATTTATTTGTCGCAAATAACATTAATAAATAATGTATAAAATTCTTTGAATTTTTAATAAAACATGAAATTAAATAACGACCTCTCAACAAGACAGATGGGACAAATTCACCATGAGTGTTAAAAATAAAGCCAGAAAATTGTCATTAATTAATACTTGAACCTTTGAACAACCTACAATAAAATTACAATTACAATTAATTTACAGATTTCAAAATTACGTCCATTTACATCGAGACATTTTTGACAATTGGTGACTTTTTCAACAACCTAGCAAGTGTATTTCCGTTAACACTATTTCTAAATGTATCCAAACTTTCTGTCTCAGGATTTCTATGGTCGCAGGAGGATCAAACTAGACCTCATTCTTTTGACCCCAGAGGTAGAAATCAAGCGCGAAAGGTCAAGGGATCTAGGAGGCCAAGATATTGGACCATTTAATGCAATAATTTTTCATAAACTGCCCTTAAGAAGTTCCTGACTTGAATGGTGTTGTGTACCGGACATCCATCCTGTTGAAACCAGGTTCTTCTGAACTCATCTTCGGTGAGAGAGCTCGTAAAGCCGGCACAACCTGGTTTCGAAAAGTCTAGGTATCTGTCCGTTTAAGTTAGTCAAACAAAATGGTCCTATAAGTCGATTTCTGCAATGATTAATATTTATAATACATGGTGCCCAATTAAAATAGGTTTAGATTAAATTACCAAACGTTACTTCCAAACCTTCAGACCACAAGACATGATTAAAAATATTATTACAATTCTCCTGAGAGGATTCTCTGGAAATAGTTTCCTTAAGTCCTTAATTTGTGGGTTTGTATGGATAGTAGTTATTCTTTTTAACACTCTTTGTACCGTTGATTTTGAAAAATTTACCGTTCTACCGTTCTTACCGATGATGGGTTTTCGTTGACAGTTTGTAAAATGTTTCCGTCACGATTTTTATTATCAATATTGTATCCGCTTTTAGGTTGTTCGAAGGCCCCATAGTTAATTAAATTAATTACAATTTTTCTAAGTGGGTTTTATGAGGCTGCCGTCGTTCGGTTCACCAATACCTCGCTGAGGTAATTCGGTTTCTGTTTGACTGCAAGTAAACCTAATGTCAACTTTCTTCATTTGAATAGGGAATACCGGCCATTTTCAACAGGCTTTACAATTTGTGTGTCCGTTTATGATTTTAACTACAGAAAAGCGTACTACTTATGAAAACACTACTTTGAATTATTTAACGTCAAAGTCAGAGCCACCTTATATGGAAAAATGAAACCCAAATTTTACTGACAATAAATCATGTCCTACTAATAATAATAAATAAGACCTAACTTTAGAAAATGTATATTTCGATGAAACTGTAATCTTTTGCACTTGTGAGATATCACTAAACTGGAAATATTGCGCTCTTTCCAAAAATCGAAAAATCGAAATGGTGGCCATAAGAAAATGAAATAGGCAGATTGTGGGATAACAAAGACGATTGTGACATGTCATAACCATCTTTTTAAAAATTGTCCGAATAATTCACATTGTGACATAACTCAAATTAACCATTTCGGATTTACTGCCGAAAACGAAATCCGCCATTTTCGGTTTTTCGCCGATATTTTCAAAACCAATTGACCGATCGTAAATCTGAAACTTATCGAATGCTCTAAGCTCTAAGCTTTCCCATTTAACCTTTGCCTTAATTAACAGGACCGAGATCACTTTATAGAGAAGAATTCACTTTGATATATATATATATATATATATATATATATATATATATATATATATATTATATAATTATATAAATATAATCACCTGACAAAACACAGCTAGAGCCACCTTTGTGTCTTCCTTTGTACGGCGTAGTTACCGCACATCTGATCTACAGTGTCTATACTGCCTTCAGTAAAATTATAGAATAGAACGATATCTGGCTTTTGACACTCCGAATTCACAATATCGCCTGCATGCAGGGTGGGCAATACAATTACCCATTTATTCTTTCTTGCGCCGTAAGAAACTAAAGTCACGTCATCTTGAAAGGTAAAAATAGAGGGTGAATATGATCTTGTCTTGAAATTTTTCCTCATTGTCCCAACTAATGTAGTTCTACGTTATAATAGTTCTGTGGCTAGTGGTAACTGGTATACCAGTTATCACAAGTTAGGTTTCCATTTTTTTCCATAAAGTGTCCAGGTACCTCTTTACAACTTCAGTCGGGGTGTTTGGTTTTATTTAAGGATCTTCAAGTTGCTTTTGCAATACAATTCTAAATTATTTACATAATATGTCTTCGAGTCACAGACCAAAAATATTTTTAACCACATTTGGCTGGTTTGTTTGGCATACATAGGCTTGTCAGCTATATTATCAACTCTTATTGAGATAAGTAACAATAAGAGACGTCTATAACTCATGCAACTTGGGCAAATCTCGCTGCCTATTCCGTCCGTATACCACAGATCAAGAAAATTTGTGTGGCTTTGCTTCTTCATTCCGGTAAGCAACAAACTCCAATTAGAACCATAATTTCTCCTTTTGTAGTTTCTTCGCATCTCGTTCTCTTGACTAGTGATCCTGTATTGCTCTACTGTAGAAATTTGTACAGTCGACTATTTTTTTCTATCATGTCAATAGTAATAAATTCCAGTTTTCTCGTCAGTAATATCCTCGGTATTGACAAGCCTATAGGAGGAAACTTTCACCAAGTTCCTTGCGTTTTTGAATATTTACTTGTTATAGGAAGTTTTGCTCATTTACTTTTTTTATTTTTTCCTAAGAAGAACAATTCAGCGCCACATTACATGTTTCATTCTTTTCGCTATCGATGTACACTTCTTCCTCCGAAACTGTGTTATGATCGCTTTCTTCAACACATTCATCAGAGGCGTCTTCATCTAATCTATAGGAATTGAATGTCTAAAAACCATTGTAAATTGCATATACATTAGCAACAATAAGTTAAATGTACTTACATTGTTAGTCACTATAGTGTATGTTGTACACAAATCGGTTCTTTAAAATCTAAAGTTTCAAAGATTATTTAACTTTAACCCATGTTGTTCATCATTTCCCACGCCTATCATATGGGTGAGAACGTAAATAAATGTTGTTGTAGTGTTGGTGATTGCACAAGTAATAACTTTCAGCTCTCAATTTAACGTCATATCAGGTTTCAAATTTCATATGATCAGTCAGTGATGGAATGGTATTATTGGTTATTTTCTGTTTGAGCATTGTTCAATCCCGATTTTGAAAAATTTGTCCTGTAATACCCGTAATTACCAGAAATCATTCAGGAGCTAACATTTCCAATATGAAAGCGATATAATTCTTAGCATAGAATAAATGACAAGCTAAAATACCGCATCATTTTCGTAATCACCATCTGGTATCAGGACTGAAAATAGTTATTTTTATTCTATTTTTTATTCTAGATTACCAAATGATATTTTGCTGATACTACAGCTTCCATTAGTGAAAACTCACAGAAAAACCAGAAAAATTAACGGACATCAATGATCTTGAAGTTACATCTGATGTGTTGTGACCAATTAAGTTAGCAATCACATAGCAACCGCCAAACAAACATAAAAATTTATAATTTTGCAACATTTTTACTTGCGATTTTGTAAAAAATACTGTTTGAAGTCAAAAATAAAGAAAAAAAAGTTCTGAAAGTGAATTGGTGTAGCTGTAAAATTTGAAGTGTGATGTTGGCTTATTTGGAGAGTACATCCAAGAAATTGGTCAAACAATGTTATTTATTCTATTAAAGAAACATTGAACACAACAATGTAGATATAGGAAAATTTTCAAAATTGATACCATATTTAAATATCGTAAAAAACAGAATTGAATTGAAAATGTAAACTTTCACCATTAACACTCATAATAAAATACTTATCTTTTTGGGATTTTAATGGTGTACTTTAAATTATACAATCTAAACTTTGATAATTACATTATCTTTCAGAATGTTAAAAATTTTAAAGATGTAGTAAACAATTTTGTCAAATTTGAAAATTCAAACATAAACATAAGCCTGCTATTAATATAACAGTTTGAGAAACGTATAACCAACTATAAATTGTAGTAAAGAATAACTAGGTCATTAAAATTAAATATTGTTAAACTGTCTAAAGATGACAAACCAGAACACTTCTACGAAAAGCTAACAATGAAATTTGCCATAAAAACACATTTAACAAAATTTAATCGAGTTATGATGTAAGTGTAAAGTTGTGAAAAACTTCAATTTTAAAATGATAGAAGCATTCACAAATCAAACATTACATCAAAAATAACCCAGTTAAATCTAACAAAGAGATATCTTTATCAATAATTGAAGTTTATTAACAATGAAAAGCACAATGCAGAACGTTCTTTGTAATTTTAATTTCAATTTAATTTCAACTACTTATGTTAAATTATAGTGCTGTGAAATTTAACATATAATTGATAAAGCATTTGCTTCAAGGTCTAGGAAAAACACAGCAAAAACCTAGACATACCAAAAGTTGAAAACAAATTAAAATCAAGGCTATCATTATGCTTTTTAATTATAAGATGCCAAAACCTATTTAAACGGAGATTTTCTTCTTGTCTATTAAAATTATTCGGTGTTTATATTTAATAGCTTGTTGCAAACGAACATAATAATGGGTTTGTCTTGACAATATTTTTATATTGTCAAATTGAATGTCATG
The DNA here is from genome assembly GCA_036346205.1 of Vesta saturnalis. Taxonomy (NCBI): domain Eukaryota; kingdom Metazoa; phylum Arthropoda; class Insecta; order Coleoptera; family Lampyridae; genus Vesta; species Vesta saturnalis. The sequence goes on along the minus strand of JARFJB010000491.1, from coordinate 2,044,000 downwards.
ATTTAGATTATTCAGGGCATGGTAGACAGCAACCTCTCTGGTTGACCCAATCTACAAAATTCATATGTTCTTTGTCTTGTATCAAAGCTACGTTTTTGGTCCCGATGTATACTTTTCCACATGAACAAGATAACTTATACACTGGAAGATGATAAAGGGTTTGAACATCTTTAGGTGATCTTAAATGTTCTTAATTTTTCTTGTAGGTTTAAAATAGTCCTAATGCCATTTTGATTAGGATTTTTCAATTTATTTGTAACATTAGCTATAAAAGGAAGAAAAGCAGTACCAACATTAAGAACTGGTTTTTCTTTAAGGTTACGCCTAGAAGGTGTAATAACATTTAATATCTGTAAGTGAATATCCATTATCTTGTAAGGATTTTCTTAAATATTTATATTCATCATTCAAAAATTCATCACAAATTCGTTTTGTCGATCTACTAAAGATTTAATTACACTAATTTTTTGACGTGGATGGTGGTTGGATAATTTATGAAGGTATCTATCAGTGTGTCGGCTTTCTGTAAACCTTAAAAGATAGTGAAAATTATTTTAGATATTAATATGTCAAGAAATGGTAAACTTCCATTAGTTTCTTTTCCATGGTAAACTGAATACTAGGATGTATACCATTTATAAAAACCAAAAACTCATGCAGTGCTTCTTCTCATGTCTCCAAATACAAATTGTCATCTACATATCTATACCAAACTGAAGGTTTTTTAGGTGTATTTTGTAACGTTAATGTTTCAAATTTTTCCATATAAAATTAGCTATAACAGGACTAAGGGGACTACCCATTGCTACACCTTCAATCTGTTCATAAAATTTACTATTCCACTGAAAATAAGTTGCAAGTAAGACAGTGCTGAAAAAGAATGGTTATGTCCTTTGGAAAAAGATGATCTATGTATTCAATAGTTTCTTTTAGAGGTATTTGTAAAAGTGAAATAACATCAAAACTAACCATTATATCACCCTTTCAATTTTGAAACTATGTTTTTCAACAAAGTCGGCAGAATTTTTAATGTAATGGGTTTTTCCTATATGAGGTTGTAATAACAATGTAAGATGTTTTGCAAGGTGATATGTAGAAACCAATTGCATAACAATAGGCCTTAAAGGAATATTAGGTTTATGAATTTTGGTAAACCATATAGTTTTGGTGAAATAGCTTCAGAGTTAGATAGTTTCTTCTTATTTCTTCAGGAATAGATGATAATTTAATCAGCTTTTAGTTTTAAAAGAAACTTTTTGTTGGATCTTTTGGTATTTCACGATAAGTTTCTGGTCCCAACAATTGTTCTATCTTAGTGTTATAATCGTTCATATTTAATAAACAGTTGCATTACCTTTATCTGATTTTAATATTATATACTTTCATTGCGTTTAAGATCAAGTAAAGCATGTTTGACGAAAGGATAAGTTGCTCTTGAGGTTTTGTTTACGTAATATGTTAACGGTGTTATATCTAATTCATTAGCAGCATCAAAAGGTAATAATCTAATGGAGTTTTGATGTTAAATTATACCTAGTTATTCTTTACTACAATTTTAGTTTTATAGTTTCTCAAACTGTTATATAATGCAATTATGTTTATTTTGAATTTTCAAATTGACAAAATTGTTTATAATCTTTAACAATTTTAAATACATTCATTGACGAAATATGAAGTGTTATCGAAACGTTTAGATTGTATAATTTAAAGTAAATTAAAATCCCAAAAGATAAGTATTTTATTATGAGTGTTAATGGTGAAAGTTTACATTTTCAATTTAGTCCTTTATGGGGGAAACTTATCGTTTTATCAGACAATTTGAAAAATTAAGGAAACGTAAAGACAATTATTATCGTCACTACTTTTTATTACGATGGAGACCAAAAGATTATCCCAAAGTTTATCTATATTAAAAGAAATTTTAATAACAAGCAATAATATTTACAGAAGAACTGAAAATGCTCTTCTACGTAATCAAATACATATTACTAGGGTTACTGGATAACACCGATAAAATCTTTATATTACATTTAGAAATTTCATCTATTTTGAATAAAGAAGATTGGGATAAAATTGATTCTATAACGTTTAAATCTATGGAAATAAATTTGACATCTCATGTCAACGTCAAAAGAAAAATTTAATAAATTATACAAACAACAAAATAATAGACCATCTATTGATTGTAGAAAACAGTTATAAACCTTTCTGATAATGTTGTTTCAGATTATGCTATTCAAGCGCTTTCTAAAGGAGGAAATTTTGCATAACACCAAGAGTAATACCTTTGAAGATATAATTTCCAATCGAAAACTCCATTAGATTATTACCTTTTATGTGTATATTGATTAACACCGTTAACTATTAGTAAACAAACCTCAAAGCAATTCGTAACGACAACTTGACTAAACGCAAGAATTTATAATATTAAATCGTAAGGTTTTAACTTATATTAAATATGAAGATTATAAATAATTAGAAATTTTGGGCCAGAAACTTAGTGAATCAAAAGTCACAAAGTTTTTTAAAATAAAGAGCTGATTAAATTATCATCATTCTGAAGAATAAAGAAACTTCAACTTGAGCATTTCCAAAACTTATGGTTTACCAAAAATTCATAAACCTAATATTCTTTAAGCCTAGTAGTGCAATTGGTTTCCAATTTACCTTGCAAAAACATCTACAATGATTACAACCTCATATAGGAAAAAACCCAATTCATTAAAAATTCTACTTGTGAAAAATCATATTAAAATTGAAGATGAATAATGGTTAGTTTGAGTTTTCACTTTACAAATACCTTAAAGAAACATTGAATACATGACATCTTTTTCAAAGGAATAACCATTCTTTTAGACTGTCTACTACAACTTATTTCGTGGAAAGAAATTTTGAACAATTGAAGGTGTGCAATTAGCCCTTACCGTTATGTAATTTATTGAAAATTTGAACATTAAGTTCAAATAAAAAACCTTATTTGGTATAATATGAGATCACTTTGTTATTTGGAGACATGGAAAAAATTCATATTTTTTTTATAAATTGATTCATAATTAATTTAATGGAAAAGAAAATGGAAGTTTACATTTCTTGAAATTTAATATTAAAAATTAATTATATTTTTAATTAAGAAACCAAACACTATAGATATTCATAAATTTCAACCAATCCACGTCAAAAATTAGTGTAATTAAATCTTTAGTAGATCGAGCAAAACGAATTTGTGACCTGAATTTTTGAATGATGAATATAAATATTTAAGAAAATCCTTACAAGATAATGGATATTCACTTACAGATATTAATAATTTATACACCTTCTAGGCGTAACCTAAAAAAACCAGTTCTTAATGTTGGTACTGCTTTTCCCTTTTTATAGCTAATGTTACAAATAGAATTGAAAAATCCTAATCAAATATGGCATTAGGACTATTTTAAACCTACAAGAAAAATTAAAGAACATTTAAGATCACCTAAAGATGTCAAACCCTTTATCATCTTCCGAGTGTATAAGTTATCTTGTTCATGTGGAAAAGTATACATCGGGACCACAAAACGTAGCTTTGATACAAGACGCAAAGAACATATGAGATTTTGTAGATTGGGTCAACCAGAGAGGTCTGCTGGCTGACCATGCCTGAATAATCTAAATCATGACATTCAATTTGACAATATAAAATATTGTCAAGACAAACCCATTATTATGTTCGTTTGCAACGTGAAGTATTGAAATATATAAAACCGAATAATTTTAATAGACAAGAAAAACTCCGTTTAAATAGTTTATCATAATTAAAAAGAGCATAATGATACGCCATTTTAATTGTTTCAACTTTTGGTATTCTAGGTTTTTGCTGTGTTTTCCTAGACCTTGAAGCAAATGTTTATAATTATAGTTAAATTTCCACAGCACTATAATTTAACATAAGTAGTTGAAATTAAATTGAAATTAAAAATTACAAAGAACGTTTCATTGTGCTTTTCATTGTTAATAACACTTCCAATTATTGATAAAGATATCTCTTTGTTAGATTTAACTGGTTATTTTTTGATGTAATGTTTGGATTTGTGAATGCTTCTATCATTTTAAAATTGAAGTTTTCACAACTTTACACTTAATCATAACGATTAAATTTTGTTAAATGTGTTTTGGCTGGCAAATTTCATTGTTAGCTTTCGTCGTAGAGATGTTCTGGTTTGTCATCTTTACAGTTTAACAATATTTAATTTTAATGACCTAGTTATTCTTTACTACAATTTTATAGTTGGTTATACGTTTCTCAAACTGTTATATTAATAGCAGGCTTATGTTTATGTTTGAATTTTCAAATTTGACAAAATTGTTTACTACATCTTTAACAATTTTAATACATTACTTACTGACGAAGATAACTGTAAGTGTTATCGAAACGTTTAGATTGTATAATTTAAAGTACACCATTAAAAATCCCAAAAAGATAAGTATTTTATTGAATTGAATAATTTAAAAGAAAATTTTCATAGTAATGTAAATTTACATAATTTGGTTGTTTATTTAATAAAATATTGTTTCAGAATATTTTAATAATAATTTATAGATAAGAATCAGTTTTGAATTTAATTTTAATTTGAAGATAAAGGTTCAGTTGTTATTGTAAAATTGAAGATTTGAAACACACAGTCAAAGAATATTTATTTCTAATTCTACATTGAATTATATGAAAATATCGTTTACGTCTAGCGTACACAAATAGTTCAAGATTTTGTATTAAATACGCCAATAAATGAAACCGTTGTTTATAATGTTACAGGCTAAATATCATAGAGCATCCAGGTAAAATATACAATCTTTTTTATTAGTTGTAAAGGCATTAGAACTAAAATCTCAAAATATGTACATTAGTCAAAAAACTGTTAAAATCTTGTAGCAAAACGTCATGAATTATGTTATATTGTCTAACAGGCAACCAAAAGTTCACTCAAAATCTACTTATAAATTCTAAAATATATCAAACGTCGACAAGATGTAATTGAATTCATCGAAAATACAGCTAGTCTTCAAACAATTACAAACTGATTACCTTTTGCAAATCAGGCATCAGCAAAGATTCACAATTGGATCACATAAAAATTTAAGGGACTTAGCATAAAACAAAACTGGTCGGTCAAACCTCAATACAATTACGTTACTTTTAATTTAAAACTTTAATAAATCTGCAGTTCAATATAATTATTCTACAGGAAAATCACTAATTATTTTACAACATTCGCAATTATCTCAATCCACGGTATAAAATATGCTCAAATTAAAAATATATGCATTGAGCCTTTTAAAGTTACGGTAAAATTTCAATAATCAATGATATATTTCAAATGTAATTACTTTACTTCCAATAAACATAACAACTTGAAAGGCCACACACATTTGTCACATAAATCAAATCCTTTAAATAAATGAAATCTAGTTTACTTAAAAATTTGTGAAACCAGCTGGCGTCAGTATGGCCTTACTAAAATTATTGTAAGTTTGAAATAAAAAAAAACAAAATAACAAACATTATAACTAATAAGGGGCGTTCTCTTGTAATGCATAACAGCAGGTAATTTTGATACAATTTGTCAAGATCACAATTTAAAGAAAACACTCAGGTAAATTTATAATCATAAAACGAATGAGTACGCATGCATTACTTGTAAAAAGGCAGCGTATTCAAACGTTCACATATAACACAAAAAAAACACCAGAATTCATTAAAATTTGTCATACACAGCAACACAAAATGCACAAAAGAATTTACCTTAAATTTGTTATACAAACATCTTTGATACCTAGAGATGGCCTCGACGGCGACGGGATTGATACTACACTCGCTTCTTCCTGCATAACTTAAATCGTGAATCTTCCTTTCCATACATTTGATTGATATTACAATTGGTTGCAATTGCGCTAATACTTAAAACTTCCATAAAACTCATTTATTACGCTACTATGTACGAGTAGTATCACTTATTAATTTTACAATAACGAAAAACGGAAAGCTTTTGTTTACAGCGGTTTGTAGTTTGTTTGGCGCCGGAAGTATACCCAAAAGTTACCATTTTAAAGAGGAACTTTAATCCGCAAAAAACACAAATTGCGAAACAGCAGGTCCATAGAACAAGGCTAAGCGTTTCATAAAAAACACGAAAACCACTTTTACGTCAAAATATGTCACTAGTACAAACGATATATAACCAAAAGAATAACTTAGGATGTGGTGAGCCAATATATTATCCCTTTTACTGGAAACGTAACTCTTTCCAACCTCTACTTAACTACCCCTTTTGCGGATATTGCGCTGACCACAAACAAACAACACGTGAGTCTAGTGCAATTCTAACTGACTGACCATAATTATTCATTATCCTCCACATTGGTTTTTCAACCATACTCTAATTGTCCCAAAATTAAATATACCAGCGCATACACGAAGTTTAACTCGAAAACGTGGAGATTGATTTGTCAGCAATGTTTTGATCGAAATCTTATCGAGAAATTTGATATTTAAACTCTTATTGATCGGAACGGTATCTGGGCCTAACTAGAACTTTTAAAAAATATGTACCTTACAATGTAATATCTGAATGAGTTTTTTCATAAAATTTTTTTTATATGACGCAATCCCAACTTGATTTACACTAAATACTAAATTTATTTCTACAAGATTATCCCTATTTACAAATACACTAACGAATGTTTCCTTCCAAATTTAGTAAGGTTTTAAATATCGATGCCAAAACGTAAATCACATTCTCCTTTTAAGCTTCCATTTTACGATCTACAGCAAAACTTTTTGTTAGAAAATAAAAGAATTCTTAAATTTAAACGACAAAAGGAAACTTTACAATCGAAAGGTTTCTCCAACCTCTGATGCATGAATAATTCCAATTATAAAAATCTATACCCTATTCAAAATGTTCGGTACTAACAGATAATTTTATACTACTTTAACTCGAAATTTAAGAAATTGAACAAAACCAACTTATCTGCAGGGCGATCCCTTAAAATTTACCGGAAGTGCTACACAGGCCATTGCTTCCGACGATATTCCGCAACCTTGGTGGCACATTCTGGAACTGATTTTGTCAGTCTTAAGAGGCTTTGGGGGCTGGTGATCGTCGACAGTAGCAGAGGGTTATATAGATGAATCAATTGAAATAAAAATTAAAGTATCAAAAAACATCTTGGATGTTCTACAATCTAAAACTTGTTCAATGGAATGGACTGATAGTTTTCAAGCAGACAAAAGACCTTACATCCAGTGAACAAAAACGGTTATATATGGGATACAATATATGTGCATATGCGCATAAATTAATAAATTTACTTCTTTGGAAAAACGTGTGGCTCCTCCGTTATGGAACTACAAGTAAGTAATAACAATGTTAGCAATATAACTTTTAACACTTTATTGATAAGCAACACGACGATCTTGTCCTACGTGGCTCGTTCCGGGTGCTCCATTGTGCACATCTAACTTTGTTTTCACGTACGTATTTTCAACTTTGTCTGTTCGCATTTCTATAGGAATATGATCTGCTTATTTGATAGGAACCACTTTTTACTACGATCGACTTCTATATAATTTGAAATCTGCTTTTCATAATCCATATGTTTGTTTTTTTACCAAACTGATGCAATTGAATTCTTCACGATTTCCATCCATTCTTACTGGAAAATAATTTTAGTCTCAGCCGGATTGTAAAAATTACTTAGAATATGCAACTTTGTTGTACAATATTAAGACTAATAATACATTATCATCTTTCATTTTTTACAAGATCTTTGAGAAACCCTTCTCTAATTTCTCTAGCAGTTCCACAACAGTATATATTATTTTTGCAACTGAATTTATGGAATTGAAAAATTGCAATATATAATCTTTATTTCAAGCTCTTGACCCACCATAAAGTCTCAAGTTTTAGATACGCCATTAGTTGCTTTCCCTGTATAAATTTGAAATTCGGAAACAAACCCACTTTGGTTTGCTGACACCCAAATTTTATAGCCCCTTTTGATGGACTTAAGAAATGAAATGAAATTCAGCCTTTGAAACGTATCATGCTCTCATGAATTGCTTGACATTTGGTTGGCTTATCAAATTTGAATTTTTTGGATAATCGTCATTCATCGGCCGCAATTTATATAATTTATCAAACTTTGGTTGACCTCTTGTAGGCTGCAGATAATTGTCATTGACGCGGATGTCTCTGCTAACTAAATTGATTCCTTGACGTGCAGGATGAAATAAATTCATCTCTAAGACCTCGACGAGAAACAAGTAGTTTTGGACATCTCAGTCAACAAATTCTTGGTGAGAAATCTAAGATCTTTAAAGTCAAAATTTTAAGGTCAAAATTTTGGCGGTAAATTTAAATCTCAAGCTTTTCAAGCTCAAAATTTAAATCTAAAAATAGAATGTTCAACATCAAAGCCTATTGCCCTTCAGGGATATCATGTTGCAATTCTTAGAAATCTGGAAATAGAATTTTTAAGGTCACAGTTTATTGGCCTTCAGGGGCATCAAATTACAATTCTTAGAAATTGAAACACAGAATCGGTTCGTGGAACCGAGAAGAATGACAGATTGTTGCCTGTGCTAAAAAGTAGGTCAAGGTAAAATGGTTCTCGTACTGGATAAATTGCATCGAGGCCAAATAGTTGTGTAAAAGTAGGCCAAGGTGAGTATTTGTTAACACATGTTCTGGTAGGTAGGTACGCAAAGTCAAGGACACATTTTTCTTATATAAACCCCAGTGTGGTGTGTTGAAGTCAGTCAGTTAGAAACTTGTAATTATTAATCCAAAACACCTACTGAAAACCCTTTAAAAATATGTGACCTCGAGATATCTAAAAAGCATAAAGTAGTAGATGTGGCAGTAATAAATACTAAGTATGGTGAACGTATATGATAAATAATGAAAATGTATTACCTCGGCGCAAGTATTTCAAAGAAGAAACCACTGAAGATTTTAAAACGTTGTTAAACAAGAAGAATGTTTCCCTTAGCAGTTTAGGAGCGGCTGGAAAAACAAAAAACGTAAAATTTTGTTTTAATAGCAGTGCTATAACGCCACCATACGTAAATTAATCAGAATCATTTCTTAAACAGTGCTTTTCCATAGTGCAATTGTGTGAGCAAGTAAAGTCTTTATCTAAGTATAATGAAAGCAGCAATAAAATCATTTCTGGAACGATCAAAACGCAGAAGTTCACCGTTATATATAGATACCCCGCATAGTTGCAGTAATACTATGAATAATAATGATAATTAAAGATTGTGTTGTTCGTGCTGTCAAAATAGTAATGGGAGTAGTGGTAGTAGTAGTAAGGATAAAAATGAGAAACAAGATGAAGGTTATTCTTCTAACACTGACTGGTCATCATTTCAACGGAAAGATGATTTATCAGGAGAGTACAAACAACCAACTAACGAATACTTAATTGATTGTGTTTATTATAAACTGTCGAATGATACTCATCATGAAAAACATGTTGAGATTGGACACAGTACACACTAAAATCTTTCACCAGAAGTGCGTATAGGGTGTGGTAACTGTGATCAAAACAATAATGTGATGTTAGACATGAAGGAGTGGAATGAACTTCTAAGATGGCATTCATATGTAGAATTACAATTCTTCCGGTTGCAAGAAGTTGAAAACCAAATGTATTGATCGAATGTAATCGAAGAAGAAGATATAGTCTATGATCAGCATTATCAATCTCCATCTGCCAATTTTGGTATTTATTACAATTGGGAATTGATTAAAGGATACAGCAGAATTTTGAAAACTGTTATGATAGCAAACCACAACTGGTGTTCTTGTACATTCAATGTTCATAGTGTAGAAAAACTATTCAATTTAAAGGCTATCGATTGGAATCTCATGAATCCTACAATCGAGCGTCTTTCAATGAAAAATTTATACAAGTTGTTAACTACCGTCGTTTTCGTGAGAAATGGTTCTTTGGTAGTGATGATGATATGAAAACATTGAAGATGTAATAAATGCAGAGTATAATATTAATTCACATAATACTGTATGCTTAATGGAAATTTTGTATTATATTCCTGCTTATCTAATGTATAGCATATATTAAATATTATCTTAATAAAGAAGTATTAACAACTATAATTTGTTTTCTTTTTTTATCTCTATTTAAGAATAAACCCTGCTTTATCCATCCAGGTAAACAATAATGTTAGCTAAGTGAACTTTTTTTGCACCCACTTTTCTTACACATATGGTAAAAATAGTTTGGCGCTTAATATGTTATGTTATTAGGAAACGACCAAAAGTTCTTTAGAAAACAACTACCTGTTTCTGAGAAACGGATTCCTCTTTTTGGCCTGTTTTTGATCTGTTGTGAGCTGTTTTTTTGGGAAACTGGCCCGTCTTTGATCTTGAAACGGGTACTAGTTTTTATAAACCAATACCAGTTTTAAGGAAATGAGTACCAATTCTTTAGGAATCAGCTACATCACCCAAATTCCAGATCCTGGCGACGAAGGTGCTTTATCAATATTGCAATAGTTCAGCTTTGTATCCCGCTTCCTGGAATTCAGATCGAACTTCTAGCTTCGTTGTTTTATTCTACTTTGATTTGGACTATTATTGTATTGACTAAATGAATGAGTCAAGGTTGTCTAAATGTCCTAGCTATAAAATCGAATGCGAATAGTTGTTGTCTACAAAATGGAACGATGTAAATTATTTGAGATTACATTCTTGCCCACGTGTTTTTTCTCAAGGTTAGTGATTTCAAGGCATCCTTGGGTGGGCCTGATTCAGTAAATGATAACTTTTTATTGGCAGAAATGACATAAGTAGTGCCCATTATGCGAAGTGAAAGTAAAGAAAAACTATTAAGTGTAGAAGAAAGAAGGAAGAGGTTGGAGGAATTAATAAAGAAAAGTAAAGAATTAAAACTAGATTTAGAGTTGTTCGAAATGAATAGGAAAATGAAGGAGCTTCGGGTTAGCAAGGCATCAAAGACAGCATAATAAAGCATGTGTAATTTTTAAGCTTTAGTGTTGATAGATACTGTACTTACGTAAGAAATTATTCAGGAAAGGTGAAATACAAATTGAGTGAAAATTAAGCGGCAATATAAATTGTTAATATGATATGTACTCAAGTGTTTACAAGAAATTTTTTTTACAAAAAGTGAAAGGTAAATTTAGCGAAAGACGTTAAAAAAAATAAATCATTTTAAAATATCTTGTATTTGTAAATGAAGCTTGTAATGTTAAAATAAGCTCGTAATTTTAAAAATTGTCCATATAGCAATGTATCAGTTGAAATAAAACAAATGTTATAGAATGATATGTAATTGTGTAATGTGTATTTCATAGTTGCATGGTGTACGCTTCTAATTATAGCACTTCATCGCGGATAAGTCTGCATTACTTATTGAGGTCAACGTATATCAAAAGTACCAAACTATTATTTTTATTTTCATTCATTCATTATTAGAAGCTCGAGATTCGTTTCTTTACCTGTCTTAAAAATTTTACGTAAAATTATATTGGTAATGCAATTTGTTTTATATGAAAATTAAAGCTTATCACATTTAAAAAGTTTGCGTATCATTAAATAAAATAAAGTTTTTAAAAATCGGTCAATATTCACAAACAATATATTTAGCTAAATAATGTAAAGTTAAAAATGATTATAAAACAAAACTATGGGTTTAGTGGGTAAGATCCTACTAAGGTATTTTCAACTAAACCAGATGACTCGTTGATAGAAAATTTGTACTGATCACATGAAACTTTTCTGGCATACTGTAAAAGTTCGGAAAATCTTTTGAATTCTATAAATTGGGGTATTCAGGTTCAGTTGGGCTGTTTGAGGTGTTGAAATACTCGCTGTCGTATGCAGAAACAATATTTGAGTATTATGAGTTAAGTGTTTTCAAACTCATGGATCTGTATCGAATTTCAGACATGTAATACAACTACATCACCCAACAGCTAGATATCCAGATTTCAAAACAGCTATCATTTACATATCCGAATGAATTTGGACGAAATATTTCATTTTTTATTTTTTTAAAAGATATTTCCATCACCTAAGTTAAAAGTTCTGAAAATATTTTAAATTCTATAAATTAGGTAATTGGGTTCAGTTGGGCTGGTTGAGGTGTTTAAATACTCGCTGTGGTATGCAGAAACAAAATTTGTGTATTACTGCACAGACTTATGAGGACTATATTTATTATTATTATGATCCTTTATACTAACATTTTATTTCATGTTAAAGGTTGAATTTAATTACAATATATTTAAGTGTTTTCAAATTATTTTCTTACTTCACTTTTTAGCATTTTTAAATTCTTGAAGGGTTGAAAGATCCTAGGACTATTTTGCCAGTAGAAGAGAAATAAAAAAAATTAAATATTTTTATTCCAACATTTAGTTATGTGCATCCAGGAGAATGCCCTAAAAAAGTATTTAGTAACACTAATAAATAAATAAATAAATACACTGCTAAACGTACAAATGTTCTATAGAATGAAACACGTTTTGTGTGTTCCTAATATTTTTTCGCACAATTTTCAAAAAGTTATTAGCCTCAGCCAATTCAATTGTTAGTTTTATCACTTTTTCCACTCCCGATATCTCACTGTTTATATAGTCATTTAGAATGTTTTGCAACCACATCACACTTTCTTTATTGAACTGTTGAATGACTATTGGATCCTGTTACTGATTACTAGGAATGCCTATTAATACCTGTTCTTAATTCTGCCCGAAATCATATGAAAACGCTTTCGCATGTCTGGACTTCAAGACATCTTTTATCTGAGGTTTGTATAAGGTGTTTCTATGGAATTATTTTATTCAGTCTATGTCACAACGTTTATATATATATATATATATATATATATATATATATATATATATATATATAAATTTAAACAAAGCTATGCACTAAGTTGAATAATACATACATTATTTATATTGCAGTCGCCTTATCACAATTACTCGAGTTAAATGTAAAAAGCACTTTAATACAAAGTTTCCTTTAAGCATACACTGTTACGTGAATTAATATTATACTTTGCATTTATGACATCTTCAATGTCTTTATGTCATCATCATCATCATCACTACCATAGAATTCTTTCTCACGAAAACGACGGTGACGGTAGTTAACAACTTGTATAAATTTTTCATAGAAAGACGTTAGTTTGTAGGATTCATGAAATTCCAATCGATAGCTTATTATATCCTTTAAACTGAATAGTTCTTCTACACTATGAACATTGAATGTACAAGAACAACAGTTGTAGTTTGCTATCATAACAGTTTTCAAAATTCTATCATATCCTTTAATCAATTCCCAATTGTAATAAATACCAAGGTTGTAGATAGAGATTCATAATAAGAATAATATATTTTATTGTCCAAACAGGACAAAATTATATATTTTAATAAGAAGAAGTACAGTTGTGAGTGAGGTAACAAACATAGATAGAAAATAATAAACGGTACTGTAAATTAACTAATTAAATTAAAATTCTATTAGTAACAAATTGTCTGAATTACAAAGGCAATGGTAATACACATGTTAATTAATAGATCATTGAATTGATTGGAGAAAATTCTTTAAATCAATGTTGAATATGTCAACAGATGCAGATATGTCGTTAAAAATAGAACACATTAAAAATGGGTGCTGTTCGTAACATATTGGTTCTACATGTGAGCTGAAAGAATGTTAATGGATTTCGTGAATATAACCTGGGTACCACAAAATTTCCAAAAACCAAGTGCCATTCTGGATAGAAATCGTCACGTCCAAAACATAGATATTTAAGAAATCGCCGCTTAATGCTTTCTATTTCATTAATATATATTTTCTAAATTGAATACCATATTACGGAGCCACACTCTAAGCGAGACCTAACCAGAAGCGTGTAAAGGGTCATGACTGTAGATACACTGGTAAAATCAGAACACACACGAACGATGAAGCCTAATGTGTGAAAAGAATGTTTTATTGTAGTGGTAATATGGAAGGAAAATGAAAAGCAGCTGTCAAAGTATAAACCCACATCTTTTACTACTGTTAATCTTTGTAGGCAAATGCCTGCTAACGTATAACTATACTTAATGTTTATAAATTTCCGTGAGTACGTAACCACTTTGCATTTAGCTACGTACAGACTAAGTTTATTTGTGACACCTTGCATACAGTGAATCCAATCCACGTTGAAGTTTTTCACAATCAGATACAGAAGAAATTTGAGTGAAAATTTTTAAGTCGTCCGCAAATAATAGCTTGTAATCCAAAGGTAGGTATCGATAAAGATTAAAAAAAGTAATGGCCTCATATTTGACCCTTGTGGTACTCGTGAAGTTGTAAGGAATGATCTCGATGTATACCCATTGTATGACACAAATTTGTATCTCTGCTGTAGGACATATGATTGAAAAAGGAGAACCAAAGTTTCACTAAAACCGACATCTGAAAATTTAGCCAAGATCATATAATCATCAATTAGATCAAGGCTTTGCTCAAATCGGTATAGATTGCACCTACTTGCCCTGATTTCAGAGTAGTAGTAGAACAGGCAAGGTTCGTTATGGTAGATCTACCTGCCACAAAACCATGTTGGTAGACAGATAAAATAGGACTAATTTGGTAGAATAATTTCGTATAGTAATATTTCAAAGATTTTGGAAACGTTGCATAAAATAGATATTGGACTGTGATTTGCAATATTATACGGAGATCAGGATTTAAGGACAGGACAGATTCTAGCTATTTTCCATGCATGCATTCCAGTTTGGATCTCAAATCGATCGGAGATTTGCTCCATGAATTTAACCTTGAAGGTTGTGCTGGTTAACGTTTGCCGGATAATTGCTCTTGTCTTTCTGTCGATGCGGAATTCTACTAGTATGTTGTATGGTGTCCTCCTGTATATGGAGCTATTTAAAGTCCACAAAAGTGGCCACTGTATTTCTGGTGTTTCACATCTGGAGAATTTTTGTAAGATTCCAGATCTGTTCTATGCAGGAACCCCCTTACCAAAATCAGCCTGGTATTCTGCTAACTGTGGGTCAGCTTGTTCTTCTAGCCTATACAACAGGACTTTTGAAAGAATTTTATAAGTGACCGGCAAGAGTGAGATACCCCTGTGGTTATTCAGATCCGATTTGTCTCCTTTCTGGTGGAGTGGGTGAATAATTGCGCATTTCCACTCCTAAGAGATCTGTTCGGTTTCCCAAATATCTAATGTGATCTTGTGGATTTTTCCCATTAATGTCCATTACTTATTTTCCAGAGCGTCGGGATTTGGTGTGGACGCTTTGAAGTGAATATATTTTGTGGGACTTTCGCAGTTGAGAAGTTTGTTGAAATAGCAATCGAGAATTTGGCAGTTATTCTTCGTGTTGATTTCTAGTGAGCCGTATGGTTTCTTCAAGCAAACATTAGGCGGTTGGTATCTTATGAGATGTTATTTAAAAGTCTTATAGAAATTCCTGGTGTTATTCTTCTTAAGATCTTGTAGTATTAAATTATTATTATTATTCATATTGTTACTATAACTATGCGAGGTATCCATATATAACGGTAAACTTCTGCGTTTTGATCGCTCCAGAAATCATTTTATTGCTGCTTCCATTATAGTTATATAATGACCTTACTTGCTCACACAATTGCACCGTGACTAAACACTAAGAACTAATTTTCATATGTTGGGGTTGAAGCACTATTATTAAAAACAAAATGTTATGTTCGTTTTTTCCAGCCGTCCCTAAACTATTAAGAAACACATCCTTCACGTTTAGCAACGTTTTAAAATCTTCAATCCGGGTTTCTTCTTTGAAAAGCGGTGAGGTAATATACATTTAAATTCAGCTATTTCTATCACTATACGTTCACCACACTTAGTATTAAGAACAGCCGCATCTACCACTTTATGCTTTTTAGATACCACACACATTTTTAAAGGGTTTGCAATAGGTGCGTTGGTTTAACCCTGTTAATGCCATGTTTAATAATTACAAGTTGCTAACTGACTTGACTGATTGATTTCAGCACACCACACTGCGGTTTATATAAGAAAAATGTGTCCTTGACTTTGAGTACCTACTTTCCAGAACAAGTTTCAACTTGTCAAATAATCACCGTGACCTACTTTTACACAACCATTTGACCTTGCCTCAATTTAGCCAATACAAGAACCATTTAACCTTGAGCTACTTTTCAGCATAAACAACAACCTGTCATTCTTCTAGTTTCCACGAACTAATTCGATGTTTAGATTTCTAAGAATTGTAATGTGATACCCCTGCCGGTCAATAACTTTGACCTTGAAAATTCTATTTTTAGATTTATAAAGATTGTAATATGATACCCCTGTTGGTCAACAAATTTTGACCTTGAAAATTCGATTTTTATATTTAAATTTTGACCTTTAAGAGCTTGAAAATTAAATTTCCAGCCAAAAGTTTAACTTTGACATTTTGACCTTGATGAGCTTAGATTCCTCACCACCAGAGGGCGAGTGACCTTGAACTGAGCCAGAATCGGCCTTATATATCTACTGTTAGGGACTGTTTTATTCCCATCAGAATGTTAAGTCCAATAATGGCAAACCATCTTCGGAATCCTAACCATCACTAAGACTAGCTAAGCCACTTCCATTTCATCATATACATTGTTGATATAGATTTCGTCTTATTCACTAACTGTTGACAATACAGGTTCATTAGCTGATTGAACACATAAAATCACATAATTCATTTTGTGGTAATTTGGAAAGTTCTTCAAGTCCAAACACATTTTTTCTAAAATAGAATAAAAACTTATAAAAATGTCAGGTATGTACTTGTGGTCCCATATGGAACCACTTTGATATCGAGGAGAACGCACTTATTCTTCTAATTTAAAAAAAAATGTTGCTTACATCTTAAATATAACCTGTAAGATTCATTATAATGCAAGAACCTGCCATTTTGGTCAGATAACAATTTCACAACAAAAAATCGAAACAATACCCAACTTTTACCACCGCTGAAAGAAGAAGAAAAAAAAAGTCTACTAAACACGTGTTTTTAGAAGCAAGAAACAGTTGCGCGTGTCGGCAGCAGAGTGCTATACTATACATAAACATATGTGGTTCTAAGCAGTGCTTTTTGGGTCATTTGCAAATGGATAACACACAATGAATCAAGACAGTGTCTCAACTTTCTGGTGTATCTGCTTCCAGTGTGCATCGAATCTGAAAAAGTTTCATCCGTTTGAGATGACGCTGGTGCACAAGTTAAATGAGGATGATTTTGATCGTCAAATTCAATTTTGTGAGTATTTTCAGAACAACTTCGTCAGAATCAAATCTCCTCTAAAACACCTGCTTTTCGCACGAATGTACATGTATGCTGAACGGTGCAGTAAATAGACACAATTGTTGGTATGGGTGTGATACCTCACTTAATCAGAGAATTTCGTACACAGACTCCTCAAAAATTGAATGTCTTGGCAATCATCTTGTTGGATCTTTGCTTTTGCACGAAAATCTCAATGGAAACAATTGTTGGAAGACACTATTAATCCTATGATAACATAAATTTTAGAAAATGTGACAATTTTATAGAAAATGAATCAACTTTCAACACGATGGTGCACCGCCTCATTATGCAATTCATTAAAGATCTAGCTGTACTTTACTAAAATAGAATTAGATGTCATAATTGGCTTTATACATTTATCAAACTATTATATTAATATCATGCTTATATTTGGTTTCATATTTCATACGTTTATTTTGACACGTCAATTAATTATTAAAGCTATTACTATTTATATAGGACGATAACTGTAATTGTTATCCAAACGTTCAAATTTATATCAAAGATACATAAATAATACAAGACTTATACTCAAAAGATAAGTATTTTAACTATGATAATCGTAAAGGTTTACATTTTCTAAACTTAAACCCCTTAGCTAATTGTGTGTGAAATGCTACACCATGTACATAAACAATTATGGATGAATGTCAAATCACTAGGCACAAAAACAATTATTAAAATAAAAGGTCCTACGCTACGATACTCGTACTAGCCCAAAAAAACTCCACTCCTTTTTGAGCACTTCACTATAACTTCGAGGGCATCCAAGAATCCAAAACCAGCTGACAGTCGTTTAATCCATAAGCGCGTAAATGATTCTAGTAGCTCGCCGACTGCTTTTACTTTCACTACTCCCGATTTATGTATTTACTGAGGGTCGAATATTCTTTCGTCACCCAATACTTATAATACCACCGATCGATACTGTGATAGACCTCAACAGCTACGATAAGGTAAAACGTTAAAATTTAATTTCCCATTTTCTTTTTATTTACGAAATTACCAACCTTTAGACAGGTTCCGACTTTACACTTTAGTTGCGCGCATAAAATGAATAATAGCTACATTCCTTCAGAATCATCCTGTATATAATTTGAACCGTCCGCGTTTAAACCCCTTTTCCCTTTGGTATACATGCAACTTGCTTATCGACGCACACTCAATGAAGAACAATGTAACTTGTGTAGCGATTATATTCGTTTGGTTTTCCACTGAAAATTATGGATTCCATTTAAAATAAAAAAAGTTATGGCACTAGCCTTGTAAAAGAAACAATTGGCGTAAAAAAATAGTATTGCTAACCTAGTCGTCGTAAGTAATGCGTAAGTTGAATTATTGGCAATACAAATCAAGCTCGAATCGCAAAAAATCGATCACATTTGGGATTGCAAATGGTATACAGCATAGTGGATAAAGACGTAAGTTCCCTTTTTTTGTATTTAGATCCTTTTATTATCGCTATTTCTTTATAGAAAATAGATCACGCTACCTTCCATGAAATGAGATACATTTTTCGTTTCGTATATACAAGGTTATTTCAAAGGCATGAAATCCACAAATCAAAGGAATTTAATTTAATGTATAGAGCCCACTAATTATTATAGAAAATAAAACTGTTTGTTTTGCAATTAATGTAAGACGTTCGCATTTTTTGGTAAAAATGAATATACCAAATGCTCGTATGTATTTTATTTGGAGTGACAGCTTGTTTTAATAAAGCTATAACTAAAATTAGAACTGTCACGTAATATATATATATATATATATATATATATATATATATATATATATATATATATATATATATATATATATATATATATATATATATATATATATATATATATTCAGTAAGTTGGAACCATATGGGAAACTTCTTATTATTAATTTTGAAAAAGTTATTCTTTATAAAAGTTGTGCATGTTAAAATGTAAAAAACGGTCATCAAATTTTTTAGTCGATGAGGTTTGTCAAAAATATGAATTTTACTCAAAGTAAATTTTAAAATTGATAATATCGAAAAGTTATTAAAAGTTGATCAAAACAGTTATATCCATTTACATTGAAAAAATAGGTTTTATGCTTGGTTAATATTGTTTCTATTTGAATGAACATTTATCTCTGATTATAAAGTTTCAATAACCTTCTCGAATCTTAATGTTTCAAACAATTTTGAATTTAAAATAGAATGATATGCATTTATTTAATTTAATTTAAAAATAAAATAATAAAAATTGTTGTGCAACTAACGTTATTAATTCTAAATAAATAGAAACTTAATTTTCACTCATTCCACTAATGACATATCCACTCCGTTCAATTTTATTGGCAAATTCATTACATTCCTGATCAATTCTGGAGAAATTTCTGGCACTTTTCTAAATTATTGTTTTCAAATGTCAACATCTTGAAATTTCCTGGTAAACTTTTGTTTCAAGTAGCCCATAGGAAATAATCAAAAAGGTCAGGGTATTTAGCAGACCAAAAGATCAGAATATCTGTGGATAACGTTTTCATGGAACATATGTTCAAGATATTCTAATTCAATGTACTGTGACATGAGGCACCATCTTGTTGGTACCAAATACATTGTCGTTCTTGTGAGTTCGTCTATGAAGTCATAAATGTGAGTTTGTAATAACTGTAAATAACTTTTCGGCATTCATGGTTTGGAAAAAGAAGGTCCTATTAATCTGTTTTTTAAATGCCAACCACGTTAGTCTTGAAGGAATATTGGTCATGACTTTATTACAAAATTATTTTCATGACCACCAGCGACAATGTTGTGATGCGACAGTTCCATTAGACGAGAATGTTCATCAAAAAATAATACGTTCATAAAATCTTCTAATCCTTATGAGAAGCAAAATCAAAGCGCTTATCATAGTCTCTTTCTTTCAATGTGTGCACTATTTGGTTTGAATGTCCTGTATTTATTCAGTTTTAAAATTCTTCCATCTATCTTTACTTACATTCTTTGAATCAACGATTTCGCGTAATGACATTTTTATTGGCTGAACAGACAGCATTACTTCAAACTGCGTATTATCATCAACCAATTGTTTCCGTTTTGTCAAACCTATTCTTAATGCTTCCAGTATTTTTGAATTTATTCATTATTTTCGTAACAGCTAATGGGTAATATTTTTATTGGGATGTCTATTATTAAAAATAATTTTTTCTATGGGTTTTATAAGTTTGTACAAGCAAGACGATTTCTATTTTCTCTTCACTACTTAATAACGCTACCATATTTATTGGTTAAATTCTAACGCATTTTGACTGTAACGTCAAACATTTGTTGCTATCAAACATTCATTAGTTTGTCAGTGCATCCTAGATTACACGTAACTACCGTAAAATTTGCATTGTTATTGTACAGGGTGTCCCAACGAGTAAAGTAAGTTTATGCTTAACTAGAATTATTTGTGTAAATATTGTATGGACCATGGGTAGAGGTAAGAAGTGTGCATTTTAAAATATTGAAGTTATACAGGGTGTGCCAGAAAACAGGACGTGAAAAGTATGATTTTTAAATAGAACACCGTATTTGATTTTAGTTTTAATTTACGTGTCCATACACATATTTTGTCATACAAAGATTGGAAAGTTTTAGTTCTTGAGATATTCGCGTTTAAAGATTATTATGGTCATTTTCGTGGGTTGATGAATGGGCAATTGTTCCGTTATTTCACAATAAAAAATTGATATTTCGTGTGAAAAATGAGTGATATTATACTAACGTTTAGGCCGGAGTATTTCTAATTTTCTCAACAGGTGTTTGTTATAACCATTCAAATTTGAAAATTCTCAAATTAAAAAAATCAGTTTTTTAATTGCACATATATATTTTATTTCATTTTATTCGGATTAAAAATCTATCATTTTGTCAAAATATCCTATATCTATCTTTGATAGTTTTCGAGTAATTTCGATTTTTCACAGCTATTTATTTTCGATAACATTGATTGTGATCTTGGTAGCCATGGAAAATAATAATTGCGTTACTAAGATACAAAGGTTTCCTACTTGTCAAAATAAACACATATTAAATTTGTCGTTTTCGCATTTAACTTGTTATCAATTCTTGTATCAATTATGGATTATTCGACAAATGTTGTTCGATTCACGTTTGATTTGGAGGTATCACATATCGTCGCTAATATTCTAGAACTCACTTGATTTTCTTGAATATTTAATAATATTTCAAGTTCTTTTTCTTCATTAGTCCTTTTATTAACAACTTTACGTTTGAAGTATTTAACACTACCGCTAGAATCAAATTTCCTCAAATTTCCAACCAAAGTAGTAGGTATTCGACGTTCAGGATATTTCATTTTGTAGATCGTTTGCCAATAAAGGGTTTTTCAGCCTCGCCCAACACGTATATCATATCAATTAATTCATTTGTCGAATAATCCATAATTGGTACAAGAATTGATAACAAGTTAAATGCGAAAACAAAATTTAAATTGTTTATTTTGACAAGTGAAATTTGTATCTTAGTAAGCAATTAATTATTTTCCTGGCTCCAAGATCAAATCAATGTTTCTAAGTGCATTGGTAAAATCGAATTTCAAAACTTCAAAATAGATATGGATATATTTAAAAATGAAGATTTTTTATAATTTTAAAATAAATAAAATTTATAGGTGTGCAATTATAAAAAATGTTTTTAAATTAGGAAAATTTTCAAAATTGAATTTATAAAAACACCCTTTAAAAAATAAAAATACTACGGTTAAACTATATAATTAAACATTTTCCAAATTCAATTTATTTGGAAATCGGAACAAATTTTCTAACCCACGAAAAACCATAATTAATCTTTAAACGGTTCTTTCAAGAATAAAACTTTAAGCCAATCTTTTAGACAAAATATTGTTTTATGACAACGTAGAATTAAAACTAAAATTCAAATAACCTTTATTTAAATTCATTATTTTTCATCCTTTCTACACCGTATAACTTCCAATATTTTAAAAATCACCCTTATACAAATTTTATTAGTTACTAATTTAATTTCATAACAGTGAATTTTTTCAAATTAATTTTATTCTGAAATAAATTTCCAAACTATTGTTTATTGACAATTTTTAAATACAATTTTAAATTTAAACTTTATCAGAAATTTTAAAATTTTGAATTACTGAATAATACCATAAAAAATTTAAATCACATTCAAATTTGTTATAACAAGAATTTAATTTAAAAAAAATTTTTAAAAAATAACAAAAAAAAACCGAGTAATTAATTTAAAATATACATGTATTTACAAACCTTTTCCAAATTTCAATAATTCCATTTAAAAAATAATCATTATTATTTACTACAGACCAAATATTAATAAAAAATTTAAAACTTTAAAATTGGTTTTAAATACATTTTAAGAATACGAATTTTGAAAATTAAAACTTACATTCAAACTTTAAGATTTTTTCATTTATTAAAATTTTAATTCCTAAAAAAATTAAAAATTTTCCTACATGAAAAATGCAATTAAAAATTTTTTATATAAAAACACTTGTACTTAATTCAAGATATCCTTTTCAGATACTTAAACATTTCCATTTTGGTTTAAATGACGCCTTATAAAAC
The DNA here is from genome assembly GCA_036346205.1 of Vesta saturnalis. Taxonomy (NCBI): domain Eukaryota; kingdom Metazoa; phylum Arthropoda; class Insecta; order Coleoptera; family Lampyridae; genus Vesta; species Vesta saturnalis. The sequence goes on along the minus strand of JARFJB010000491.1, from coordinate 2,021,007 downwards.
CTAATTTATTCATTCCTATAATGGCTTATAATTTACAAAAAACATTATTAAGAAATTTTAAAGTTTTTAACGATAAAAATAATTTTAAAAATTTTAAAAAATTTATTTTAAACTAAATAATTAACCTTTAACTATTCGAAATAATTAACAAACAATTAAAATTTACTAGAAACAATCTTAATAAATTAATTATTTGGAAAATCTATATTTTATTAACTGGCTAAATTACAAGAAAATAATTATTTTAAAATTTCAAAACAAATTTAAATTTAAATTTTCAAAATCTATTTTAACAACAGCTTTTAACCAATATTCTGTACAAATTAAATAAGCTAAATTACTAATAATTATTTTTAAATTTTACCTCTTTAAAAAAAATTATTTTAATTTTAAACCTTTCCTACATTTCTAAAATTTGTAGTTGTTATATCTAAATTTTTCGATAAATTTTAATTAAATTGTTCCCATTTCTAATAAAAATACCTTATTTAATATAAATTTTTCCAAATGGTAAATTAAATTCTCAAATTAAATTTTAAAATTCAAAATTTATATTCCATTTTTCCGAAATTTGTTACCGAAAATTATTAAATCTAATTTTAAACTTAAAACACAATAAAAATTTTACGTTGAACTACAATAATTCCATATTTAAAAATTCTATGAATTTTAAATTGTTATAACAGGAATCTTTAGACCAAATTAAAAAAGTAACAAAATTTCTTAAATTTTGGGGCCATTTTTAATAAATTGTACTTTGAATTTATTCTTAAATGATATGTCATCAAGTTCTTATAAATTTAATTTTGAATTTAAATAATCAAAATACATTTATTATAAACTTTTTTAAATTTACAAAAGAAACAACGGAAATTTTCCTATTGATTCTTTGCAACAAAATTAAATTATTCAAAGTCCCGTATGAAAACTATCTTGAAATATTATGTAAACAATAATGGTAAAAATTTGACATCCGTTCAAATTTATTATTTATTTAATTAATTTTGGTTTTTTCAAACTTTAATTGAATTCAATTTAACCATTCGTACAAACAATTTAGGAACGGAAAAATTTATAAATTTGAATAACTTGCTTTAAACCAAGATTGTTTACCAAATGTTTAAAAATTTCAAAAATTTATCCATTTTAAAATTTGTAGGCATTTAAATTTAAAGGCAGTTTCAACGTATTTAAAAGACCTTTTTTAAAAACTGTTTTTAAGAATTTAGAATTTAAAATTAATACAAAATAACTTTAAATTACAAATTCACCAAGTGGGGCCAATATTACATTATTGTTTACCTCTTATAATTTCAAAAAAAAATTAAATAAAGAGTTTTTTAAGCTTAAAATAAAGTCTTGAAAATGAAAGGAAAATTAGGATTTTACAACATGCTTATTTAAAGAAGAATTTCATTGAAATAACACTTATAATTTCATTTTGGAATTATAAATTAAATTCAGATTATGTCCCATTATGCAGATTAATAATTGATAAATTAAAGTTGTCTGCAATGAGAATTATATGAGATTACTAAACTTCAAACGGTTCTTTAAACTGATGGCATGGAAGAAAACATAATACTGAGGAAAAATTAAAATCTTATAAGAATTTTAAGGGCAAATTTGGAATTTAATTCAAAAATTTAAGCAAATTAATTAAATCTAAAAATAAATAAATAAATTTGTTAATTGCCGTTTAATATCAGTTATCAGATCGATTGAATTTCATGTAATTTTAATTATTCATAGATTATAAAACAGCAATTTAGTAATAAACAATTTTGCTTGTAATTAAAAAACTTATTTAAAAGAAAAAATAATTTGTTCCTGTTTAAAGTTAAGGAATTTTTAAAAATTTGGGTTTTTTGTAAGAAAAAATTTTTAAAAAATTTTTTTAAAAATTTTGGCCTTTTTTTTTAAACCCATAAAGTAGTTTAAAATTTAAAATTAACCAAAAAAAACCCTTTTAAAAGGAAAGGGGTTTATTTTAAAGAAAGAAAATTAAAATTTTCGGGTTGTTTAAGGTTTAGTTTAAAAAAAAAAATTTTTTTTAACGGGATAAACCCAAAAAAAAAGAAATTTTAAATTTTTAAAAAATTTTTAAAAATTTTTTTAGGACGGGAAAAAATTTTTTAAAAAAATTTTTTTAAATTAAAAGCCCCAAGGGAAATTAATTTAAAAAATTTAAATGTTTTTAAATTGGTTTTTGGGCAAATTAAAAAAGTAAATTAGGAAAAATAAAAAGAAAGAAAGATTTTTTAAAAAGGAAAAAAAGAAAAAAAACTAAAATTTGGTTTTTAAAAGGGGTAAAATTTATAAAAATTTTAATGGAAGAAATAAAAATTTAAAGAAAAAAAAAAAATTTTTTTTAAATAAATAAGAAAATTTTAAAATAAAAAAAACAAAAAAAAAAAATTTTTTTTGGTTTTAAAAAAAACTGTAATTAAAACTTCCAAAAATTTTTTTGAAAAATAAAATTTTAAATGGGTTTAATTATCAAACCAAAATTTGGTTGTTTTAATAATAATTAAATAAAAAATTAATTTTTTCCTTTTAAAAAGGTTTTTTAAAAAATTTTTTTTTGGAATTTTTTAATGAAAAAAAATTAAAAATTTAAATAATTAAATTTAACAAATTTTAAAATTTTAAAATTAAATAAATTTTAAAAATTGTTAAAAACAAAAAAATTTAATTTAAAAAATTTTTTTTTTTTAAAATTTTTTTGGTAAAAAAAACTTAATTTTTTAAATTTTTTTGGTTTAAAATTCTTTAGCCCAAAAAAATTTTTAACTTTTTAAATCTGGTTTTTTGAAATTTTTTTTTTAAAAATTTAAAAAATTTAAAAAATTTTAAAAAATTTAAAAAAATTTAAAATTTTTTCAAAATTTTTTTTAAAATTGTAAATTTTCTTTTTTTTTAAATTTTTTTAAAAAAATGAACAATTTAAAAAATTTTTTTTTTAAACCTTTTAAAATTTTTAAAATTTTTTTTCCAATTATTTAAATTTTGCTATTTTTTTTTTTTTAAATTGGTTTTAAAAATGGGGAAAAATTAAATTTTTTAAAAAAGGAAAGGGGAAAAATTTTAAAAAAATAAAATTTAAAAAATTTTCCTTTTTTAAAAGGGTTTTTTGTTTTTTAAAATTTTGTTTGATTTAAATTTTACTTTTTAAAAATCCGGAAAGAAATAAAATTTTTAAAAACTTAAAATTTTTTTACAATTTTAAAAATTTTTAATTTCAAAATAAAATTTTTAATTAAAATAAAATTTTTATTTTTTTTAAAAATTTTTATTTAAAAGGAAATTTAAAATTTTTATAAAAATATTTAAATTTCAAATTTAAATATAAAATTTAAATTTTTAAAAGTTTTTAATTAAAATAACCCTTTTGTAAAATTTTTAAACTTTTTTTTCCTTTTTAATTTAATTATTTTTAAAACCCTGTTTAAATTTTAAAATTTTTTAAGAAAATTTTTAAAAAATTTAAAAAATTTAAAAAAGAAAAACTTTAAATTAAAAAAAAAAAGTTTTAAAATTTTAAAAAAAAATTTTAAAAATTTTAAAAAACGTTTTTAAAAAATTTTTTATTTAAAATTTTAAAAATGAAAAGTTTTAAAAAAAAAAAAAAAACCTGTTTAAATTTTAAAAAAAAATTTGGAATTAATTTTTAATTGTTTGAATTATTAAAATAAACAAATTTTAAAATTTAAACGAAAATAAACCAATTTAAATTTACAAATTTTCAAAAAAAATTTTTTAAAAAAATTTAAAAAAAATTTAAAACGTAAAAAAATAAATTTTAAAATGCTGGTTGTAGCCATAGAAATACGTGTTGTTTCAGGTATCGCCGTTTTCTCAAGAAAATGAACAAAAACGTAAAACAAATATTTTTTGTGGATATCCTCTTCGGGCCTAAGGTATCATATATGATACTTTGAGGTTTTATTTTATTGCTCGGTAACGTTAAGTGATATCGCATTCAGCCCGCCTATATCATATATGACATGCGTCTAGCTATGCGCATACGGCGTTGTGTTCGTTTCGTACGTCTTGATGCTCATTGATGTTATTATTTCTAAATTCAAAACGACATGGTCGCCGCTGCCAAGAAATTTAACAACAAAGGTAAATGCGCACTAAATATCAATTTTAGCGATTGTTTTGCTCAAATATATGTTTATAATTGGCTGTAATGTCCTGCATGTGAAAGACTCGTCCCATAGTTAGATGATACTATCATTGGTGATACGTTAGGACTCGGGTTATACAAGTTATTAATTATTGTCTCATACCTACAGCTCCGCTTTCTGCAGCGGAACTGCAGGAACTTGTGGAGAACCTGAAATTCGATGAGTCCGATGTTGATGAACAACTCCTGGACGATAGCGAAAGCGAAACCGACTATTTAGATCAAGATCGAATTGCGCATGGTACCGATGAAAATGTGGATCAAAAACCAATTGTCGATGGAAGTGAATCTGAAGCAAACACATCTTCAGATGAGGGTATTCCTTTGACAACTCTTTTGCAAAAATCTAAAAAAAGAAAATGGAAAAGGACCAGTTTTCAGGCGATAACAAACATGTATCAACCACAGGTCCAGATACCTTACACCCTGAAACTTTTCACAACCGATTGACTACATGACAACAGTTCAATTGACTGAAATATCAATTAATACATAAATTTTTTGCAAGTTTCTTTCTGATAGGTATTTACGATTTACCAAGGATTCGAATGTTTTGGCAATTGATTACAAAAGTACCAATTGTTGCGGATAACGTTTCGAGGAATACATGCTTTATCCTACGAACAAAGTTAGAACTTGTTGATGACAATTCTGTACCGAAAGATGCTAGGGAAATTGACAGATTTTGGAGAATTAGGCCCATGTTTGATAAAATTCAAAACACTTGCCGGAAAACCGAATGAACACAAGTTTCAGTTGATGAACAGATGATAGCTTTCCATGGAAAGGTTAGAATGAGACAATTTGTTCGCCGCAAGCCTTATCCTGTAGGCCTTAAAAACTTCGTAATGAGGACACCTACAGGTTTTCCACTTGATTTTTATGTGTACGAAGGTAAGGGTCAGACCACAAGATCTTCCTTGATTCCAACACCCAAAAAATTAAACGTAGGTGGAATAGTAGTCCTAAAGATTACTGACACTTTGCCAAAAGGAGTCTCAGTATTTGCAGATAGATATTTCACATCGTTACCCCTGATTGATGCGCTTCTTTCGCGCACAATCTATGTAACGGGCACGTTAATGAAGAATAGAATTCCGAGAACTACCATCCCGTTCCAAACCGAAAAAGAATTGAAGAGATCGGGAAGAGGGTCTTATGACATGTTAGTTACTGAAGATAATAAAACCGCTGCTGTGAAGTGGTTTTATTCTAGACACATACACCTTACTTCAGCTGAATTTGGGAATGAGCCGCTGGGATAATGTAGACGCTGGTCTGTTCAAAATATATTTAAATCAATCGCCCTGCTGTGGTTCGAAGCTACAATGAAAATATGGGCGGGGTTGATTTACACGATCGCGTAATAGCAAAGTATTCAATGAGCAGCAGGACCAAGAAATGGACACTACGTTGTATCTTCCATTTCATGTATTTTGCAGCAGCAGCTTCCTGGCTTCGATACAGAGAAGATGCTCGAGAAATTCACGACTACCTTGATTTCAAATTTTCACACGCAAAAGCTTTGTTGCACTCCTCTAAATAGGACGAAAATGACGAAGAATTAAATATAAGTGATTAGAATATCCAGAACAGAGAAATTTGAAAAGAAGAAATGTTTGCCAATTCCAGACAAAAGGGTACGTTCGGCAGACGCCAAGCATCTGCCAAAACTTATGAACGACGAACAACAAACACGATCAAGATGCCGATACGCAGGTTCTATGTACCAGGATGCAAAGAAATTGTTTTCTTAAATTCCATCAATAAATTTTTTTTGTGTTATCCGAATTTTTGTATAGGACAGTACCCAATGTATCGCATATGATACATCGTTTTTTCAAAAACAAAACTCAAAAATTTTTTTGGTGTCTTGTTTTATGTTATTGGCACCTAAATCGATAATGTACTACAGTCATTGCAAAGTAACTCGTGGACCCGAAGAGGATATGAATGTGCTGAATGAGCTAAAACATATGTACGTCCGAAGATTTAACGTTTTTGAAATATCAAATTAAAAAACAAATTTTAATATCTTTGTATTCCAGGTACTAAAGTATGATGCGTAGTCTTACATTTAAGTGTCCTTTTCGCTCCCTAAGGGATTAAACTGTAAACGATACACCATGTTGGAAAACAGCTTCAATAATTTTATTATTTATGGTATTGAGGAACCTTTCAACATGACTGGCAGTTACTACCGTGGATATCCACCCAACCTGCCTTTTTGGTACGTTATACACTTGTTCTAGAATCGGTGTTCAGGGAAGAAATGTAGCAATTGTTTACAGAAATTTCCCCAATGAATTTGTTCCAATCGGGTGGGTTTACCACTTTCATGTTGACCAAAAAAAGTAGGCGATTTATGTCCACTTTTCGTAAGTTATTATAATTTCTAAATAACTCAACATAATCAATTTGACTCGTTTCTACGTTTTAAGTAATTAATGATCTGTCATTTTGGGTTATGGTATCTTTCACTCCATGTCAAAAAATGTAATCCAAGTATTGAACATCATTTATGGCTAACTGAATTAACTCGTTACCACTACATGCACCAGTTCTTCTACTATAAGTGCAACCTGGCTATAGTTAATAGTGTCCTAAAAACCATAAAATTACGTTTATCAGTAAAAACTGATCATCTGGAGCGTGTTCCACAAATTGATGGTTTTGTTCAGAGATTTTTATTTTTGTTTGTTTATTCCGTTAAAGGAAGAAAATATTGGGCATTGTATTTGAAAAAGTTAAGTTTTGATGGTTTTTATTTTCAAAAGATGGAAGTCACATTTTGAACACCCTGTAGATAATTCGGCAGTACCGGAAGCATCAGCGTAAAGCTTAAGGATACCCCTATGCATAACGTCAATATTACTTGCTTCGTACTAAAAATGGCGGCAGTAGGCATTGTCAAATGTCATAGTGTTCAACCAATAATTTTCGAAAAAATTTAAATCTCAAAAACTATTAAATTTAAGTATAGGAACATTGATAAAATTTCTACTTAAATGGCGAGTACAATTCGAATATGCCATACAAAGGGTACGATTCCATTTAAAATAACAAAGTTGATGGCTACTTCCGGTATAACCGGAAGTGTAGTCATCATGAAAATATTTTCCTTAAATAGAATATGAATCACTTAGTCCAGATACAAACTTTCAGAAGTCAGCCATGGCTGGAACTCCTAATACTTCTAATGAATGGTTTCGACCAATCACCCTGTATATATATATATATATATATATATATATATATATATATATATATATATATATATATATATATGTATTTAGCTGTGTATGTTCTGATAACGTAGGCCAACTTTTCGACCTGACGGTATATTTTTGCTATTTTGCAGCAGTAGTTCGAAATGTCGCTTTTCTGCGAGGTTAGCTGTTATTGAAATGTTCACACTGTCCTCAAAATGATAGAAATACAATGTGTTAAAACAAAATATTAGTAGTCAATTTATGAACTTATAAAGCAAGCTGATCAAGTTGCTATACGTTGTGCCAGACGCGGAAGTTGAAATAGTATTGCAATGTCTGGTTGAATCACCTCTCCCCTTTGATTGATAAGAGACATCATATTCTGAGAGTAGGTCATCTTAGATTTTCTGCAGTTTCCATACCTAATTACTGGCACGTAGTTAATATGTATGCTGAATAAAGCATTCTACGAAAAAATATTTCAAATAAAATTTGCTATATTCACGGCAGTTATTCATAGTGCCATACATTCGATACATATGAAAGTTTTATAGAGTTTAATTTTTTGTTTTCTTGAGATTGAGAGACAATTCATTTACAATAAGTGTTTGGAAATATTTGTAAGAAAATCGATCTATCAGGCAAATTACTGTATAGTTATTGACGTTGGTTTAATAACTAGTAAAAACGTTACGTTAGTGTAACCCAAGAACAATAATGAAATAATTTTCTATTTTGTTTAGAGTTTTTCATTTAAGGAAGCCTCTTCGCCTCTTTTTATCGGGGCACTTAATTAAACATGGGATCTCTATCCTATTACTTTTCAAATAAAATAAATGGCCAAAATGATGACCATCTACTTAGACGTACTTATTGATCAGCTTTTCAAATAATTGAACACAACTGTGTACAACCATTCCTGATCATGTTTTCATTAGTTGTCGGCTCTTGTTGATTAACTTTATTTATTATAGCAAACTCGTTTATAAAGTTATGCTTAGCATGTACCGGGTGGCCAGATAAGAATGCAAAGTGCTGTTTCTCGGAAACATAGGTAAGTTCTTATGTCACTGAAAATATTATTTTACATGTTTCACAATGTGTTTGTAATTTCAAATTTATAGAATGCACCCGTATCATATGGTTTTACATCAAGCCTTACATGACGAAGAATTTGACCGGCGGATAGATTATTGTCATTGGATGTTGGGCATGAACAGGTAAAATAGAGGATTTTTGTCCAAAATTCTTTGGACGGACTTTTAAAAGTGATGGAAATGTTAATTTGCATAATATGCATTATTGGTCTGACATCAATCCTCACAGGTTGCACGAGGTCCAACATCAAGGTCGTTGGAGTGTTAGTGTGTGGTGTGGCATCTTGGACGGAACTATTATAGGTCCCTATTTTCTTTGATGAACCACTAAATGGTGCCTATTTTATTAGAAGATGTGCCCTTGCAATTACGGCAAAATGTTTTTACAACTAGATGGTTGCCCAGCACATTTTTCAATAAATGTGCGAGAACACTTAAATTTAATATAACACCAGAGGTGGAATTGGAAGAGGAAGTCTATTTCCTTGGTCACCCCGATCCCCAGACTTAACCTGTTTGGACTTTTATCTATGGGGTCGGTTAAAAGATATTTCTTTCTTCGATATTTTAGGGTATAAATAAGATATCGAGATGCGGTTTTCACTAACCTATTTAGGGATGGTTTCATCTCATTTTTATGAAAAAAAGTCATATTGTTGCATTTAATTTTTTAGAGAATTTTGCAATTTTCTATTATAACAAAAAAACGCGCTCTAGCGGTATTACTAAAACTTAGACATATTACAGGGAATATGGATTTGATGGAGCAATAAATGCTCTTTCCAACGAGTCTAAGTTTATTAAAATCAGTTCAGTCATTTATGAGTTACAGCTGTTTATTTAAAAAGTCACTGAATCACACCCCACCACTTTATTTTAATAGATACGTCAAACAAAAGTTACTCGAATAAAGCTGGGCTTTAAAAAGCATATAATTTTTTGATACATTTACTAGGTGGATTTCAGTAAAAAATCACTTTAAAAGTTTAGGATGGCGGTTACGCCCCCTGGCGGTTATCTTGCAAATTTCAAAATATTTTCCACGGTCTTTTTTTGGCCACTTTAGTATAAAATTTTTTACCGCAACTCTTTACGACGAATAGTTTCCGAGAAACAGCACTTTGCATTCTTATCTGGCCACCCGGTACTTATGATTTTATCTTGATTGTCTGACTCGGCACGTTTGTCTTGAACGTGTACGTGATTATAGCAAAACGGTACACTTTTTTGTAAATCTGATCTCACCAATCGATAATTTTTGATCTTCATTGGATAAAAGGTCAAGGTTAACAACATTTTCTACTGACACTCTCACAATATGGGTGGTCAGTTGAATATGCCTTGTGTGGAGATTTTGCTGTGTTTTATTCACTCTGATGTCCAATTAATCAGAAATTGGGATCAAAAACCTCAAGCTTGAAAACAAATTATTTTTTCCTAACTTACATGGTTGAATCGGTTTATTAACCTCTTTAAATTATAAGATTACAATAAATTTTGTAATACCCATTTTGGATTGCGAGTTAACCAATATTTAAATCTCTCATATTATATAGAATATCTTTTGCACATTTTTTTACTATCTCGTCAAATATTTGAGATAACAAATATTATGAATTAACATTCATATTTACCTATTTAATGATTTCTAATGTTTATACCTTGATCTTAATAATGTTCTGAGTAGTCACCGTTTCGTTGTACTGTGCTAGCGTTTAAATATTTAAACTTAAACTCGTTACGACCTAGATTTAAATACAATAAGATTTGGTAATTTGGTTTTAAAAAATTAAAACATTATGTTCATTCACAAGAACACTTTTAAAAGCCCTTACCGTCGCCTAATATAAAAACACATTTGTTAAATATAGCGCTACTGTTTTATTTGTTAAAAAAATTGTTGAAAATAAATGATTAAATAGAGTTGAGCTATATATTTTGATACTAGTATGCAGTAACGTGGCATTTGGCTCAAAATCTTGGATGCAGGTATTTTCAATAATTTGAATTTTTGGATATGACGTTATAATTTTAGCCGATAACCACATCAACAAAATTGATCTTTTGTCACAACTAACTAAATAAATAAATATTTTAGAGGGCTACCATAGAAGTATAAATACTTACATAACCTAATATACTCATCACGCCATTTCCTTACGGAGTAGGCAGAAATCGTATTTTGCCCCATCATGAAGAATAATTCTCCATATTGTCCTATCTTACATACCACCTTCGCTTCCGCAAAATTTATGCACTGATTCTGACACGTCCATTTATTACTTAAACCCTTATCTCCTTATCAACTAGCACTTTTAAGGTCTGGCATGTCTATTATTACCCCTAACTTTACCTACACATATCTGCTTGGTTATCGCCAACTGTTTCTCGTCCATTCCTTCAATCCAAGTAAGCGTGCTCTTTATTGCAGATCAACCATAGTTTTTTTCACGCCACACTCATTCATTATAAACGTATTACTCACTCTATCCTTTCTCGTTTTATCGCAACGCTCCACAAAAATCTCACTGTCACAGCATTTATTTTACTTTCATGTGTGTAGCATATTTAACAACAGTACCTTTCCCACGCACTTTTAATGCCACTGTTCTTCATTTGTTTGTTGCGTGGCATTTGACTCACATTCACATATCTGGCCAAACGTTTCTTCTCACGTTGTCAGCTACTAGTTGGTCAACATTGATTCTGGACGTTCGTACTACTTTTTTCTTCATATCCATGCATTAGATACAAACAGATTTATTTCAACACAAATATTCACCAGGCGTTTAATATTCTCATTTACTCTTGAATCTCAAAACTTTCCTGGAATGCGTTCCATATGTTCTCCCTGTATACTTATCCACCATTTAAATTGTTTAATAAAATCACTATCACCTAGCTTACATACATTGAATACATTCTCCACATTGCGTTTTCGTTCAAACCCACAACCGGCGGGAGGATACCAATTCATATTATTCAACACACATATTTGCTCTTTTGCTAATTCTTGCACCATACCTTGCCATTTAAACCTCGGGCAATAGCTCCAGGCTCCCATAACGTCCTTTCCTGTCCTCTAACATTCCACTTGCCAATTCGCCATTCCGCACTCATACGGTCGTTAACCATAGGGTGTATCTGTTTCAATCTTAGGCGCTCCTCGTAGCCAGAGTGTTTCAAAGCAATTATACTAGCTTCCTAAGTAACTGAATAGCAGGTAGACCGATTACTAGCTAAGTTTTACCCCAGGTGGTGTAGTATTCTTTACTAACGTTATCTACCTACTACAGGTCTGTATTGGCATAAGTTATCATACATGCCACAAACGCAACCACGTTTCTAGTTACCGCAAATGTGCCCAACGTAATTCCATATAAGCTCGGATCTAGCAAATAGTTGTTCTTGCTATATCCACTAGGAGACCTATGAGGTACACTGACCTCAAGCATCTTTCATACATATAATATGTAAATGGTTTACTTTAATTAATTAATTAAATACTAAATCCATTACATCAATATCGATTGACACTATTGTCATTGCAAAACTGGGAAAAGTGGACATTAGACTATTGTAATTTATCTAAAAGGTTATTTATACAATTTTCTTAAATCATCTAAATATTTTTATATTCCAACGTACGTGTGTATATATATATATATATATATATATATATATATATATATATATATATATATATATATTGTGTGTGTGTGTGTGTGTGTGTGTGTGTGTGTGTGTGTGTGTGTGTGTGTGTGTGTGTGTGTGTGTGTGTGTGTGTATGTGTGTGTGTGTGTATGTGTGTGTGTGTGTGTGTGTGTGTGTGTGTGTGTGTTTGTGTGTGTGTAAGTGTAGAAGGCTACGCAATCAACATTTTTTACTATTGACAAATAGACTTACTATCTCATTTTACGACGTTTGACAAAGTTTCGCTGCGATCGACCAAGATGTCTAGGCACGTGCACATGCGCGTATCCGTGAGCATGTACGTGTACGTGTAAAGCGTGCCTGCAAGCGTGCGAGTGCGCCAGCGTACGTGCAAGCGTTCGCGCGCATGTGTTTATGTGTGTGGATGTATGTTAATATCCATGATAACTCTCGAACAAAAAGACATACGTAAATTTCGCGTTTAAGACACGTTCTTGAAATTCCGCATTTAAGCTTGTTTTCTTTTCTCCTGGCTGAACTCCAGCGGCAGTTTGTCTTTATACCTACCTATTTTCTATAAATGGTAGTTTTGAACAACCATCATGAAATGCTGAATAACTCACTTAGTTTTTAATTAAACTCCAACAAGTAATACATTTTCGGAAAGGGGAAAAGTTAAGCTTTCCCATAGAATCAACATATACAGGATGTTCCGTTAAAAAATCAACGATAGTTGCATTTCAAAGAGACCATATATAATGTTTTACTAAATACAGATTTACACTGAAAAAACTACGTGTAAAAAGAAAATGTTCTGTAAAAACCGTACCTCCCTATCGCTTCTGACTTCAGAGATATTTGCGATTAAAATGGGTCAGAAACTTCTGGGACGCCCGGTATAGCGGTTGAGATACAGATATTAAATTGAAATTAATTTTTTTTTAAATCGAATTCTATTTGTTAACAAAAGGAATGGGTATGTGTTTTATTTTATCCATTAAAATGGGTGAAATGCCCTCTCGTGAAAATTAAAATTAGCTTTATATATCGATTATTAACGTTGGCATAATCTGCAAGTTTCTAACTTTATGTAGTGTATAGTAATGGACCAAAATACATGTGCATTGCCACATAAGTGACCGAACTTAAACAATTCTTGGACACTTTATCAGATAACATCGATTGCTTAGAATTTCCGAAGAACGAATCAAGTATCTAACGGAACATACTTGGGACGATTTTGCTGAAATTCAAAAAGTAATGACTAACATGCAAGATTCAAGTAATCGAAATGTAATTCAGGCTATAGCGATATTTTTAGTAAAACTAAGAACAGCAAATTCCAACCAATGTATCTCTGCAATATTAGAAATAGAAGAAAGTATTACCTAATGGGTATACTAGAGAATTTTACTTGACGCAAACATCATCTACTGCCAGTATGTTGCGTAACTGCAATAATCAATTAGCACCTATATGCGATTACACCTGCTTACGTCATGAAAAAAGTAGCAACAATACCTATCAGCAGAAGTCTTATTCTGAACAGAAAAAGACCAGTTTATGTGAGTCATCTAGTAGTACTACCACAAATGGTTTTCTTGTAAATACAGATGAATCTTTTAATGCCGTACAAAATGACATACAAATTATGAAGCATCTGATCAACTCACCTACTGGGCTCAGTACCATATTGAAAAATGGAGACATTTTTATTTTAGACCGAGGCTTCAAAAATGTAGTACAATTATTAAAAAATAAAGGTTATCTAGTATTGTTGCCAGCACTTAAAGCCAAGCGAAAAAAAATTCACAGCAGTCTAATTTGTCTAGATTTGTGACAAAGGTAAGATGGGTTGGCGAAGTTGTCCATGGTGTCATAGGACCTAAATATAAGCTTGAAACGTTTGAATTCGGTGCCAAAAAATTGTCTATGTTGAACAGCAAAACTGGAACAGGAAAACAACGCCTTTTCATCAATGGTCTTCAGACGAGTGTTAGACTTTCCGGAAATGCACTGGCTGAATTAAGTATATTTTTCACGGGTTTCTATCAACTTTCACAGGCTATACCATAGGCTAGATCTCGTCATATAACAGCGAAACGTGTAAATGTTATATTCAGTATACGCCAAGCACCGTCAGAATCGACGGTATCGAGCTGTACTCTTGTAGTTACGTGAATGGTGATAGAACTGTTGGGTGCATTTCCCACGTAGCTGCTCGTATCTACTATTTGACAAATGCAAGCTAACAGATTTATTTGACTTTGAAGAAATAATTCTGGTGATAGCAACGAAGATTAAATATTTTGATTATTTATAGTTTTTAAATGTGCTAACTTGACTATTGATAAAATGAAAAACTTATAACCACATTCAAGTTCACATGAATTTTTTGATACAAAATTATTGTTAAATCTACTATTTCCAGTAGGTTAAAGAGTTGTAAATTTAGTATTGCTTATGTTTTATGTCAACCTTTTGTTTTCTTTTCTTTCTTTATTACGGTACATAATTTAATTCTCAACTATCTTTAAGTTACAAGAACTCTTAAATATAATAATGTCATAGATAATAGGTTTTAGTTTCTTTATACAATAGGGACTCTAAAGGTTCACTTGTAAGTTCAGTCAGTTACGAGTTTATCTCCTAAAGATGTACGAAACATTAGAGTTATCGTGTACATATCCGAAACAAAATATTTTTAATTTAAATATGTTATAATTAACAGTATTTATTGTATCATTCAATTATTTTGTTACATTATTATCAAACTACCTTTACTTATTAAATGATATTTAATTGTATACGAATAACATCAGGAGTCATCGCACGCGAACGACAGTGTCGATAAATAAGAGTACAATTTGAGCTTAAAACAATTATTATATTAAGACACACCAACCTTGTAAAGTAGCTATTTTGAGTCGAATTTAGGTATATTAGAAAATCCGTAATCGTACATATGAAAAACGCCTGATTCAAAAATAAGTGTAATAAAAGTACTTGATTTAAACTAAGTATTAGATAATATATGACTTAAAATCAGAAATCGGGTACACTTGTATAAGCACCATGATTGTAAGGAAAATATTTTCTAGTAATAATAAATAACAAGTCTGATATATGTTTTTATATTTTCAGAAACAATGAAATATTTGTTTAAAATTTTGAATTTTGATCTCTACAATGCGGTTTTTGAAAGAGACGCATATCTTTTTTTTTCTTCTTTTATAAAAATCTACGTAAAAATTACATCATATAGTAAAAAGAATATAATTTTATCGCAGAACTATAAATTGCCGTAACTAAGGTTTAAGGACAACAAAAAAATCATAAAAGATCACTTAAAATATTGGCCACATGCTTGAATTTTTTCGAAATTGTATCTTTAATACAATTCTGTCGAAAAAATAAATGTATTGCATTGTATTTTCTACTATTGTAATACATATTAAAAACTGTAAGTTACGTCAAATTTGACGTTAATAGACGATACAAAGCTAATTTTAATTTTCATGAATGACGTTTCACATGCCAGTAGTGATTAGGCGCGGTTGCTCAATTCAAGGTCTCGCTCTGGTGGTGAGAAATGTAATCTTTATCTCTTCAAGGTCAAACTTGCTGAAATTTAAATTTTGAGCTGCTAAAATAGAAATTGCAATGTCATCATCATATACAAGGTCACTGCGGTCAAACATTTTGGAAATTTGTATTAAGGTCAAATCGTATGACATTTCTAGAAGTATAAAAATAGAATAAGTTTATGGAAAGAAGAAGAAAGCTTTTGTCTAGGTTAGCGGTTTTGAAGGATGCGGATTTATAATAAAAGGCTTCCTTGGGTGCGCACGATTAAGTTTAGCAGAAGTGACGAAATGGTAGTATGAAGATAAGCGCAAGAAAAGAACAAGTATTAACTATTGTTGAGCAAAGAAGAGGTTGGAGGTGTTGATACGAAAAATTAAAGAATTAAAAGTAGATTTAGGGTGTATGAAATAAATAGAAGAATGAGGCAGCTTGAGTTTGAAAATAAAAAACATTTAAACATATTTGGTATTAATATGTTGTAGTATTTAAATGAGTTATTGTGTTTATATGTAATAAATAATAAAAATTGTGACGTTAGGAAAAGCTTTAATTTTGAAATGCACAACTACCCTAGTAGGCGAAAAAATAAAGTCCTTTTCAAACAAAACAATCAATTTTTGTCGAGACCAGAATTTGCCAAAAATAAATTAACCCCCCATCTCTCCTGTCGACTTTTAACGTATCTAACATATCAAATTGCAATCAATGTAAAAGCTTAGTAGATGATAGAAATATTTTAAGTAGATTTTCTAAGTCAAACCTTTTCAAACAAAAAATCAATTTTTCTCAAAAACGGGTCAGAATATGCCAAAAATAAATTAAAAAAACCCAACACCACCGTCGACTTTTAACCGTATCTAACACATGTATCAAATTGGGGCAGCTACCCCTAATGTAAAAGCTACCCCTAGTAGGTGATAGAAATATTTTTACAGATAGAAGAGTATAATAATAAAGTTTTAACCTGAAATGTTATAACAACAATATTCTCGTGATATTTTGCATAAATTTATATTCACATTTTAAACTACAGGAAATCAATAATTTTTAAGATAAATACTGATGTAAATAAAACTTTATTTATTTTGGAAATATTTGTAATATGTTGTTCATCTAAAAATTATAACGTTTTTTTATTAAAGAAATTCCTTAACTGTCAAATGTTATAGATCACAAAAACGTATCTTTACATTTTAATATTTTCCAAATTAATTATCAATAGGAATATGTATATATAAATGTTTAATATATTTGTAAAGTATTTGTAATGTTTTTTTCTAAAAAATTTAAGGATTATTTTATGAAATAAAGTAATACTAACTCTCACGATGTAACTTTGGACATTTTACATTTATATAATTACAACTCATTTTAAATGGATTGTACTCGATACATTATATAGTATTATCAGTATGATTTGTAATATATATTAACTAAATACAAGTACTGTTCTAGAATGGAATGTATAATTGCAACTATTGTTGTGTAAACCATAGACGTGTACTTGAACTAAAAGTGATGTATGTTTGAAGGTGTGTGATTAAAGATATGCATATCTATGGAAAGAGATAAAAGACGACTCGATATGGACGTTCATTTTCTCAGGTGTAGGTGGTGATGCGGGGTAGGAATACACAGTCCTACAAAAGATGCGCTCCTGAAAATTTAAAATTTGCACCTAATTCTCAGAAAAAATATTTTTCCACGCAGTTGTGTTTTACAAGTGGCAATGTATCAATTCCATGTATAAATTAACAAAATATGAAAAAATTACTCTTAAATTAACCAATTCCATTTTGAAAAACATCAAAGAGCACTTAAAACACAACTTTTTGTACTTACATAAGCTCAGAAGAAACATGTGCATGCAATTTATCCATTTCATGTATAAATGTGTTAAAATGATCCATGACTTGTTTTTTAATTTAGTTTGATTAGGACTCCAAATTTACAATTTTAGATGGGGCGTGGATATTACAGCTTCAAGAATTGTAGGATAATGCACGCAGTTATTTTGCTTTGAAAACATTGTATGCAAGTGTGAATGCGAACATTCTATATTTATCTTAGTCACCAATTCACATTACAATTTTGAAACGGGATTTGCAAACGTATGAATGCAATTATGTCATTTGTATTGCATAAATACATGGCGTAAAGTTTTCAGATTTACATGATTTTGGGAACTGTTTTGACTTTTATTTAACGCAAGATTTTTTTCACTTTTAACTGTACTATATTTTCACACTTTCTTTATATGCATGGTATTTTATAATAAATAAATTTGTAACACAACATGCACTTAAAATTTGCAAAAAAAGTCATTTACTTATTTATTAAAAAATAAAAAACAACTTATAACTACAATAAATTCTATAAAAAATACTATACTAAATAAATTATTCAAAAACTTCCTACTTACATATACTAATTTAAAACTATTCACACATCTAAGCTACACTATACACACTAATTTAAATATTTACATCTAAGTCTTCTAACGTACGCAGCACGTTTTTTGGTTTTGCTCTGCTTATTCTAATTTTTTCTAACTGCTGGTTAGCCTCAGTTAACTCCACAGTTAGTTGCTCAACGCGAGCGACTCCCGACACCTCACTGTTTGAGTATTCTATCAAAATTTGATGTAACCATCTCACGCTCTTCGCCCTAAATTCTTGAGATGTCGAAGGTCCTTGCGTAAGATGTGTTGGTGATTTTGCAAGGCCTCCTGGTCATGATCCCGTTGTATGAGGGATGGATTCTTCCCTCCATATTGGATTTGGCGAAGTGACGGTGGTAATAGTGGTTGTTGCGGTGTGGCAACAACTGTTGTTGCCGGTGTAATACTAGAAAAATAATAAAGTACATTAGTAATGTGTTAGTCAATGCACAAATCAGTAAATGAAAACTCATTTAAGTAACGTATACTTACTTTTCAAAATATCGTGAAAAATCCTCCTCCACATCACTATCTCTGATAGATATGACAGTAATATTTTCATTTGAAGGTGTCGTGAGTGGTTCTGCAGGCTGGTAACTAAAACATGGTTTCACCAAGATATCTTGCAGAATGTTTGTCTTTTTTTTCATTGCAAGTTTACTTTTCTTGCTTGTTGAAGCCGTCGTGACTACTAGGTAATGAAATTACATACAACTTTAACACTATATACATGTAAATCTGTTAACGTTATCAAAATTGCTAACAAGTGGAAGTGGTTAGTACAATGAACTGACCTGAGCAAGCAAGGTGACGAACTCTAATGAATGCAACAAAATATAAAAAAGGGGTTCACTTGTAAGTAGTTCAGTCAGTTACCGAGTTTATCTCGTACAAGATGTACGAAACATTACATTTATCGTGTACATATCTGTGTAAAACAAAAATATATTTTAATTCAAATATATTTATAATTAACAGTATTTATTGTATCATTTAATTATTTTGTTACATTATTATCGCAAACTACCTTTTACTTATTAAATGATATTTAATTGTATACGAATAACATCAGCGAGTCATCGCACGCGAACGACAGTGTCGCGATAAATAAATCGAGCAGTACAATTCCGAGCTTAAAACAATTATTATATTAAGACACGCCAACCTTGGAAAGTAACTATTTTCCGACGCTTGTTCACGGGTAGTAGTAGCAGTTTAACGAGTTCGGCGGAAATTTGTATGTTAAGGTCAAATCGTATGACATTTCTTAGAAGTATAAAAATAGAATAAGTTCATGGAAAGAAGAAGAAGCTTTTGTCTAGGTTAGCGGTTTTGAAGGATGCGGATTTATAATAAAAGGCTTCCTTGGGTGCGCACGATTAAGTATTAGCAGAAGTGATGGAAATGGTAGTATGTAAGATAAGCGCAAGAAAAGAACAAGTATTAACTATTGTTGAGCAAAAGAAGAGGTTGGAGGTGTTGATACGAAAAATTAAAGAATTAAAAGTAGATTTAGGGGTGTATGAAATAAATAGAAGAATGAGGCAGCTTCGAGTTTGAAAATAAAAAAACATTTAAACATATTTGGTATTAATATGTTGTAGTATTTAAATGAGTTATTGTGTTTATATGTAATAAATAATAAAAATTGTGACGTTAGGAAAAGCTTTTAATTTTGAAATGCACAAACTACCCCTAGTAGGCGAAAAAAATATTTTTTAAGCCTTTTCAAACAAAACAATCAACTTGTGTCGAAAACGGGCCAGAATTTGCCAAAAATTAATTAAAAAACCCCACCATCTCTCCCTGTCGACTTTTCAACGTATCTAACATATATATCAAATTGGGCAGATTTTTCTAAGTCAAGCCTTTTCAAACAATTTTTTTTTCAATTTTTCTCAAAAACGGGCCAGAATTTGCCAAAAATAAATTAAAAAAAAACCCAACACCACCATCGACTTTTAACCGTGTCTAACACATGTATCAAATTGGGGCAGCTGCCCCTATTGTAAAAACTACCCCGAGTGGGTGACAGAAATATTTTTTACGCAGATAAGAAGAGCATAATAATAAAGTTTTAACCCTGAAATGTTATGCAACTAACAATACTCTCGTGATATTTTGCATAAATTTATATTCACATTTTAAAACTATACAAAATCAATAAATACTGATGTAAAATAAAATCCTTTATTTATTTTGGAAATATTTGTAATATGTTGTTCATCTAAAGAATTATAACGTTTTTTTTATTAAAGAAAGCCTTCCTTAACTGTCAAATGTTATAGATCACAATAAAACGTATCTTTACATTGGTAATATTATCCAAATTAATTATCAATAGGAAACGTGATGTAATATAATAAATGTTTAATATATTTGTAAAGTATTTGTAATGTTTTTTTTCTAAAAAAAATTCTAAGGATTATTTTATGAAATAACTCGATATGGACGTTCATTTTCTCAAGGTGTAGGTGGGAATGCGGGGGAGGACATACACACAGTCCTACAAAAGATGTGCTCCTGAAAACTTAAAATTTGCACCTAATTCTCAGAAAAAATTTTTTTTCCACGCAGTTGTTTTACAAGTGGCATTGTATCAATTTCATGTATACATTTATCAAAATATGAAAAAGTGACTCTTAAATTAACCAATTCCATTTTGAAACAACAAAGAGCACTTAAAACTCAACTTTTTGTACTTACGTAAGCTCAGAAGAAACATGTGCATGCAATTTATCCATTTCATGTATAAATGTATCAAAATTATCCATGACTTGTTTTTTAATTTAGTTTGATTAGGGCTCCAAATTTACAATTTTAGATGGGGCGTGGATATTACTGCTTTAAGAATTGTAGGATAATGCACGCAGTTATTTTGCTTTGAGAGCATTGTATGCAAGTGTGAATGCGAACATTTTATATTTATCTTAGTCACCAATTCACATTACAATTTTGAAACGGGATTTGCAAATGTATGAATGCAATTGTGTCATTTGTATTGCATAAATACATGGCGTAAAGTTTTCAGATTTACATGATTTTGGGAACGGTTTTGACTTTTATTTAACGCAAGATTTTTTTCACTTTTAACTGTACTATATTTTCACACTTTCTTTATATGCATGGTATTTTGTAATAAGTAAATTTGTAACGCAACATGCACTTAAAATTTGCAAAAAAAGACTGCTTTCCTTTGATGTAGAAATTTATACATGAGTAAGTCAGCCTTCCAGATGTTTTCAACTTTTTCCTTAACATAGATCATTTCATTTTTCTAGCGCAAATTGAACTATCACTCACATTTTTTTTACCTGTAGTAAAATTTCGATGTACCTGTGCACTATTTTCATGAAAACTCGAAATATGAATTATATCTATGTATATTTCCAATAATAATACTACAAGGATGTTTTTTAGCTGTAGTAAAATTTTTAGGATAAATAATAAACCAAAAAAGTTTGACATTTATTTATTTATTAAAACATAAAAAAATACTTATAACTACAATAATTTCTACAAAAAAATACTATACTAAACAAATTATGCAAAAACTTCTTACTTACATATACTAATTTAAAACTATTCACACATCTAAGCTACACTACACACACTAATTTAAATATTTACGTCTGTCTTCTAACGTACGCAGCACGTTTTCTGGTTTTGCTCTGCTTATTCTAATTTTTTCTAACTGATGGTTAGCCTCAGTTAACTCCACAGTTAGTTGCTCAACACGAGCGACTCCCGACACCTCAATGTTTGAGTATTCTATCAAAATTTGATGTAACCATCTCACGCTCTTGGCCCTAAATTCTTGCAATGTCGAAGGTCCTTGCGTAAGATGTGTTGGTGGAGATGTTGCAAGGCCCCCCTGGTCAAGATCCCGTTGTATGAGGGATATATTCCTCCCTCCATATTGGATTTGGCGAAGTGACGGTGGTAATAGTGGTTATTGCGGTGTGGTAACAACTGTTGTTGCTGATGTAATACTAGAAAAATAATAAATTACATTAGTAATGTGTTAGTCAATATACAAATCAGTAAATGAAAACTCATTTAAGTAACGTTTCAAAATATCGTGAAAAATCCTCCTCCACATCACTATCTCTGATAGATATGACAGTAATATTTTCATTTGAAGGTGTCGTGAGTGGTTCTACAGGCTGGTAACTAAAACATGGTTGCACCAAGATATCTTGCAGAATACTTGTCTTTTTTTTCATTGCAAGTTTACTTTTCTTGCTTGTTGAAGTCGTCGTGACTACTAGGTAATGAATGAGTATTCACATACAACTTTAACACTATATACATATAAATCTGTTAACGTTATCAAAATTGCTAACAAGTGGAAGTGGTTAGTACAATGAACTGACCTGAGCAAGCAAAGGTGACGAACTCTAATGAATGCAGCATGATCTAGAAATGAGAAGGCATTTCGCATGCTGTCAGCAAGGTTAAGTTAATGCATATTCTTGGTAAACGCCACAAAGTGCAATGTATGACCTCTGCAAGCAAAGGTGATGCAGCATAAGCCATGAGAATAGTATTGATGTCAAGTTTAGTAGATATTCCCAGTAAACGCTGCAAAGTGCAATATATGTATCTGTGTATGAACACTGAAGCTCTTGCAACAAGTTATACCCAGTTTTGACCTTGAATGCTAGGTTTATATTACTATATAAGCAGATAAAGAGCAGTTTTATACCAGTCAGTGTATTGCACTTCTGACTAGAATTGCAATTGTGTACATAAAGTACTTCTATAGTTACTTAAATTGTTAATTTTTACATATCAGTTATAATAAATATATTTGTTTCCATTACTACATAATCGACAGCGCCTGTGCTTCATATTTTCTTGCAGTGTTGGATACAGCTTTGAAGGTAACTATGAGTAATGGTATACCCAATAGTAGTGATATTGTTAATTTAACAAGAAGTATTATTCCATTGTTGAAAACCAAAAATGAATTTGTAAAGCACATCCGTATAATTAACACTAATATTAAGCTATTGCAAGATATAATTCAAAATAAAATGTATTTAGAGACATGCGAAAATTTGCTTAAACTCGAAAGTAATTTATCATTGTTAAAGTGTTATCTTATAAGAGTTATACAGTTAAAGAACGCTTAAGAGGAAACAGGCTATACAATTGTCAATGTCGCTAAAAGGCGTACACGCAAATACAGTTGGTACTCTCTAGATTCATGTTTTAATGGTAGGTTACTTACGGGAATTACAGTTAATATAGTAATCGCCAAGGACCCTCTTATTTTTTTACAAAATGCATACAATAGTTTTGCACGAAAAGTTGAATTAATGCTAGGCAATCGATGCTAAAGGTGAATGTCCTTTTAGTTGCAATTTTATCCATCCTCAAAATCACGTTATCGAGTTGAAAACTCTTACCATAAAAAAATATGCCATCAATATTGCAATCAAATTACGTAAGTGGTATAATGAAAACGTTTATTATAAATTAAAAAAAAATTAGAGGAGTTTTCCGAAAGGGATTCCGGTTGGGCATTACATGAAGTATTACATTTAAAGGTGAATATTAATAGCTATGTCCCATTTAGAGGTGGCCTTTCAACTTACGTTAAAGTTCCCTACTTTATAGCAGTAAAGCATGTAGTGAACGCTAGAAATGACGATGAGTATTGCTTCCTGTGGGCCGTTGTATCGGCACTATATTCCGTGCAACATCATTCAGATAGATATGAAAATGTAAACTTTCACCATTAACACTCATAATAAAATACTTATCTTTTTTTTGGGGTTTTTTAATGGTGTACTTTAAATTATACAATCTAAACGTTTCGATAACACTTACAGTTATCTTTTCATTTCATTGTTAGCTTTCGTCGTAGAGAGTGTTCTGGTTTGTCATCTTTGAGGCAGTTTAATGAAATTTAATTTTTATGACCTAGTTAGTCTTTACTAAAAATTTTATAGTTGGCTTTATGTTTCCCAAACTGTTATATTAATAGCAGGCTTATGTTTATGTTTTAATTTTTCAAATTTGACAAAATTGTTTACTACATCTTTAACAATTTTTAACAAACATTACTACTGAGAGTTTACAGTTATCCTCATTTTAATGATGTTTTGAGTTATGATTCAATTCCCTTCCCCATTAAACTAGATAATGTAAAAAAAGTTGAACAGTTGAACAACCTCTCCATTACTTTGTTTTGCATTCAGGGGAAAGTTATATTACCATTTGTATTAAGTGAAAATCAAAATAGTGCGAGGAAACCCATAGATCTTTTAGTACTTTCTGCTAATTATCAAGCTGCGGGTGGTATTAATACAAAAAATAATACTGTTTATCATTTCACGTGGATTAAAAATATGTTGGATCTTTTTTCTAAACAACTATCGAATAAGGAGCACAAGAAATTCATTTGTTATCGATGTTTTTGAACCATTTTTCTTCAGATCACGTTCTACAAAAACACATCACTCACTGTCATCAACTTAATCGATGCGTTGTCAAGCTACCCACTGAAGCAGAAAAATTTCACATTCCAGGAAAAGGTGTCGTTTGTAATTTATGCAGATTTAGAAAGTATTTTGGAAAAGTGTACAAATTTAACGGACATCGATAATAATACTATATTTCACTCCAAACATATACCTTTCAGCATTGCTTACTACTTGAAGTGTTCATACAATGATTCTTTATCACGATTTAGACTTTATAGAGGAAACGATTGCATTCAATAGTTTGTTAAAGAAATTCAAAGTATTGCACATTAGACTATCGAAATAATCAATAAAATAATTCCTGTGGATACTTTAACTCCCATTCAGGTTGAGCACTTTGAAAGCACCACGATTTGCTATTTTTGCGGAAAACCATTTACTGATTATGATATAAAAGTTACGGATTATAACCATTTTACTGGTGCATTTCGGGGAGCATCATATCAGAATTGTAACCTAAACTATAAAGACTCCTACATTCTACCAGTCCTGTTTTATAATTTGTCAGGTTATGATAGTCATTTCCTCATTAGACAATTGGCTACTGTTCCCGGTGCGATTTCACTGCTACCCATAAACAAAGAAAGATATATTTTTTCACGAAAGTAAGACAAGGCACTAAAATTAAAATATGGATTAAAGTTGATAAAAGTACGCCGTATATTACGTTTTAAACAGTCCCATTGGTTAAAAAAATATATCGATTTAAATACAACCATGCGCCAGCAATCTCAAAATGAATTTGATAATTTTTTTAAAATTAATGATTAATAGTGTTTTTGTGAAGCTGATGCAAAATGTACGTAAATATAAGGATATACGTTTAGTAACGAAATGGGAGGGTCGCTATAGTACTCGTGCTTACATAGCAAAACCAAATGTTCATAGGTGTACAATATTTGACAATGATATGCTTATCATTCAAATGAATAATCTAGAAGTATATTTAAATAAACCTATTATGCAGGATTCAGTGTTTTAGACGTTTCAAAAACTTTTTTATACAATTTTCATTACAGTTACACGCTACCCAAGTTTCATAATAATGCTAAGCTCTTGTACATAGATACGGATGGCCTCATATACGCCTTTTCAGTTCCCGATATTTATGAATGCATTAAAGAGGGCATTGATAAATTCGATAGATCTGATTATAGCCCCAACAATATCTTTGGAATTCCATTAGTAAATAAAAAAGTCCCTGGCTTGATGAAAGATGGAAATCATGGCGCGATTATGTTGGACTTTGTATGACTTCGTGCAAAAATGTATGCTTACATGGTTGATGAAAAAGTTGTAAAAAAATCAAGGGGTTCCACCCGCGTAAGCGTCAAACAGATCACGATTAATACTTATAAACATGTTTTGTTTGATGGTGACGTAATAAGGCATTATCAGCATCTGATAAGATCAAAGAAACATGATGCGTTTACAATCAACAGAATAAAGTAGTACTTAATCCTTGTGATGATAAACGATTAGTAAATTTCAATTTCACTGATAATAGACCTTGGGGATTTAACTTTACATAGCATTTTATTCGTCTTCTGCTTCAAAACAATTTTATCATTATGAACAGTCTTGGATGGTCCCCTTTTATTGTTTGTATTATAATTATCATGATTATTACGAAGATTTGATTGTGAATAGTAACAACATAACAAATTAGACTAACCATGATTTTGGTACTTGACCATTGAAGTTATACAATAAAATTATCTAATTTTTTCTGTGATAATTGATGCAGTCTTATTGTTCAACATTTTCAAAGGTTTTGGATACATTATAACCAATAGTAGAAATAAGTTAAACATAACGATGTGCCGTTGATGTTACCTCATGTGTATGCCTTAATAGTACTCGCTGCACACAATATATCTATTTTATTCACCACTAGCAATAAAGTTTACCATTAGTAGGCTTGTTTTTGGAGAGTGAACTGGACTTTCCCTCTCTAAGTAAATAATGAGATGCTATTAATTACTAGTTAATAATGTTTATAATATTGTCATTGTCACACAACCCTGTTAAATCAACAAAGTGAAACGTCACAAATTGATTGTATATCAAAAATTCTGTTAGTAGTGAATAAAATAGGATATAAACTACGACATAGAAGACTTTTGTTGTCTCGATTTCTTATTTCCCTAAAAGCTTCAGGTCTAGGGAAATAAAACAGCTAGACTTAGAAAATTGTCTGTTCTACCTTGGTTTTAAGCGGTAACATGGATACGTTATATTTTTTAAAAAGAGTTTGTTCATAAAACACACACTTTAAATAGTATACATGTTTTTTATATGACCAACAATAATAATGCTCAATATTAAACAATGTAGGAATCTGTATGGTATAATACAATTCTGTACCCTAACCGTTGATAAGAAAAAATAGCTGTTCTTTCTTTTAGGTGATATTAGTTCTTAAATTCCATTTTTAAAGAATAAAATATTTATACGGCTCAATGCAGCACACTTAAAGCACTCATGTGCTATCTTTGTTGAACAAAATAATATAATAATTTTAAACAAACTATTTTATTAGTTACACAATGTGTATTTTCTGCGCGACGGCGTAAATTCATCATAAAAAACCCAACCTGATGATTTTTTTTTAAATAATGTGTTTTATTAATGGTCCTATAACTAGGTTGTAGTATTACATATTATAGCTCAATTTCATTTGATCAGTTTTAAAGATGGGATTACCGGCTTAGGTTTTACTTCATATCCAAAAATACGAATTACATAAAAATGCGTGTAACTACGATTTTGTGAAAATCAGCACATTACTGCGTACCAGTATCACAACGCAACACAACCTTGTTTAACCAGCTTTACATGTGGTTAATTTAAAATTTCTAATCTCTTTCCTTTTAATACACATTTGGCTAGTTTATAGATCACTCTTTTTTACATAAACGTTTCATGATTGAATTAACTTTGGTGTTTGGTTGCTAAAGCATTCCTAAATAAGTTTCTGAATTAATTTTCAATCTTCGCTAGAAGGATACTTAAAAGGAATTGTTTCACAAAGAAAATAAAGTTTCTACTCGAGAGTGCTGAGTATTCATTGTTTTCTTCGCATATTACGATTTTAAAAGTATACCATTCATACAAGTTGGCACAAACAGCTCGCCTTCCATCTTAGAGGTATGTGAATCTATTATTCTGTAGCCTTTTCTAATGACTGATTTCAATTTTCAGCTTGAACTTTACTTAGAACATTCCTTTGAACCTTGCTTTGAACTTCCCGTTGACCTCGCAGTTGCACTTGCATTTATTTTTGTTCTGGTTATTGTCGTTACTGTTCACATTTTTTTATACAACTAAAAGAAGTTTAAGAGTATACCATCTGTATTTGAATATATTGTAATTTACCTAGAAATTCCATCTTTATACACCTTTGGTTCATATCGCAGAAAAATATCATCCATCATCGTAGAAATCAACAAAAAGGTCATACGTTTTTAATCTTCACGCCTATAATGTCAGGTCCTTTCCGCTCCGTCCGTAATACTAAAATAAGAGAAAGTACTTGTTCTCACTAAAATATTATTTACCTTTAACCTTATCTGAAATCCCATTTTCCACTTCCTTTTCCTTTGTCTTTTTTTGTTTGCAATCTATAATTACAATTGTTAAAAATAGTGTATTACTTTATCACTAAATTACTTACGTTTTCATTAGATTTTTAATTTAATTTTTGTGTAAATCGTTCTTTTAATGACGACCGATTTGTAAACAGCTGTCCGTCATATTTTTATCTCATAATGTTTGTGACGTACTAACTATCAAAAAACATGCGCACGGTAGTTTAGCTTCAGATATTTTCTATATGTTTAAAATTTTTAATTTGATATTGGTAATTGATTAAATTAAATTTTTTATGAACGTTGTCTTTCAAATTTCTCAGTTAGGACATAACAAGTATTTCTGAATTTAAACTATCATTTAGCATATTAACCTTTTAGGATTAAAAAACCTGTTTTACCTTTCGTAATTAAACGGGTTCCTATTTATCTGTAATTAAAAAACCGCTGCAAAATTATCTGCCATAATGCTTTCTCATATATGTAAATAAATAACTTCAAGCCCACAATATCTGAATTTGAATCATATCAGTTTTTAAACACGATAATTCCCCATTTTTCATCCGCCATTTTGAATTTTTTAATTTTGACAAATAATTTATTCTTAGCGATCTTAAAAATCCCAATATCCAACTTTAAAAAAATTTTGCACCCAAAAACGGTGCGCCACTGGCAGTTTTTAAATTTTTTTTAATTAGATAATGTTTTACAAATTAACAAATTTGCAAAATTCATCATTAGCCCACAATACCTGAATTTTAGTCATAACGAGTTTTAAAACGATAATCCCCCATTTTTGATCCGTCATTTTTTTGACGAATGATTTATTCTTAGGGATCTTAAAAACCCCCAATGTTTGACTTTCAAAAAGACCGGTTGGTAAATTAAAACATGCACAATTTTGCACTCTAAAAACGGTGCGCCACTGGTTATTACATATTTCTTATTTTGAAATTATATAAAAAAGTATTAGTTTGTTATTTTGTTTATATAACTTTTTTAAATTTGAAGCAATTAATTTTTTTAGTTTTCTGATCCCCTAAAAATTCACCGCGACTGGTTAGATTTTGCTCATTAACGAACTTGAAGTAGATTTTATGGCAAAGAATTTTTTTACCAAATTTCATATCGATAGCTTTAATGGTTCAAAAGATCCCCAACACACCCACATGCGCGCGCATGCACGCACTCACTCACGCACGCACGCACGCACACACACATACACACACACACATACACACACACACACACGCACACACACACACACACACACACACACACACACACACACACACACACACACACACACACACACACACACACACACACACACACACACACACACACACACAGACTTTAATGATTCAAAGATATCGCGCACACTCACACACAGATACACAATCAGACACGAAATTTTTTTTTCTAAAAATATGTTTTTCGTTTTGTTTAGGCCACAAAACCTCGAGATATGTAAAAAAAGGTGTTTGAAAATTAAAACCGATTACATAGCTTTCTCTTTGTATGTACGTATATGAGAAAGCAATTTACTATAAAGTTATCCTTTCAGACTTTTAACGTTTTACGAAACAATTGTGTTTGAACATTTATAAATTTACTTTTGTTTACTTGCGTACTTACCTCGTTTGTGACGTTAATTGCCAATTTATTTGTGTTTTGTTACAATTTATTTATTTTTGAAACACGTTTTATTTTTATATGTTGGTACTCTTAATGTACTTTAATAATTATAGGTTGTGTTTTACTCCAGCACATCCTTTTTTTCCCTACTAGTTTCTACTGTCTCGGAGCTGGGATAACAGTGACTTCTTCTTTTGGGTAGCGGCGCCTGGCGCCCTTTTTATCTCTACCGGAACTTTCTTGACCCCGTCTGAACCGTAAGTAGTGACCCTTCTCTATTTTTTCTTTTCGATTCCCGTTTCTACACGTAACATCGGAAAATCCGAATTAAATCAAAATACGCACTAATGTTTTTTGAAAATCGTGGTATCCTTGAAGCACTGTCCAGCAAACTTTTGTTGATTTATTGAGGTCGGTGTTACAGTGCGAAGTTGTAATTTCATTTAGGATTCTGTATTTCAATGAAAATCCGCACAGAACCAACATATAGCAAACTAGCACTATAGGTCAACCCAAAATTATAAAGCTCCTCTTTACACTATTTAGCGTAGTAGATAACGGTTATTTCTTGTACCATATTTTGTACAATCAGGGTCTTTGGTTTAACAAATTTTTCCGTGTCTCTTATTTTTAGCTTCCGAAAGAAACTTGTGTACTACTGTTTACTTCACTTAATTACTTTCCATTGCGCACTTATCTCTAAGTCATCGTCAAATTAAAAGTTAAGTTTTGGATTTTACTCTAACAGCATTATTTAAATGCAAGATTACATCATTAGCCAATATGCTCATATAATTTTCCTTCTAATTTTAAACTGATACATTTAGGTGTTATATTCATTTCCAAGCCTGCTTTAACAAATTACTTCTGTAATAAGTTGTTGCACAATAAAAATGATACTGCGAGGGTTGATTCAGGGATATGTAAATTGCGCAAATTTAATTGTATTTTTTATTTATTCATATTATAACTGCAATTTAATTTTTTTTTAATCGACCTTTGTATATACCTACACACAACTTATATAAGCATTCTCTCCTTGAGCCGAAACGTTAATTGTTTA
Source organism: Vesta saturnalis (assembly GCA_036346205.1). NCBI lineage: Eukaryota > Metazoa > Arthropoda > Insecta > Coleoptera > Lampyridae > Vesta > Vesta saturnalis. The sequence continues at coordinate 1,990,039 of JARFJB010000491.1, read as the reverse complement.
TCTGCGATGAGAGTAATTTGGATACCATACCAATACTGTTCGTATTATTTAATCTATTAAGAATAATAATATTCTATATATCGAAACCGATCGAACTATATTGAATTAAATCGAAAAATTAATTAGTAGAGTTTCTTTTAATTTATGGATTATAATTAATATGAAATTTTATATGCTAGTTTACTACAGGTTAATGGACATATAGGTACATCTCGCGTCGTGCGTTGTTCTAAATGATATTTTTGCTTTATTGCTAACAAATATGTGAATTTATTGAGTTTAGTATTATAAGAGAAAATTTAACTGCATTACGTTTTTCAAGTGCCTAACAGAGTTTAATATCGTATTACAAATTTCAACGAGTCAGCCAACCGTTCTTTCCGCATGATGCGCTTCGCTTGCATATTAAGGGCACCCTTGCTCTTAAGACCTCGTAATTAGCGGCCCGAAAATAAACAGAAGCATTGCTAGAGTTCGGACAGGGGTAGTAGTAGTAATGCAATGGTGGGCAGGAATTTCTACCACCGGAATACTAAAGGAACGTTAGCGTGACTGTAAGCAGCGTCCACTAATCACTTCTCTAATCACCGTTGTAATATTGTCAGATAACAACCCAGAACAATTCCTAATATGCGCAAGATATGCGATAAAAATAATCGGGACGATATTACCTGCCAATATGGAGGATTAATGGGAACATTGTTTCAATAAGCGGGCGCTTAAGTACCTCTCGCTCATTGTTGACCGTCTTAGAATTGCCCGTTGTGTTCTAATTACTTCCGGCTTAATTTCACTTGTTCGAGATTTGTTTAATTTCCTCTAGCTCGAGGCAATTTTTCTTTTATGATGAAAAAGCCTCCTGTCAGTTTTTTCAGGTCCCTTTTGCAGTGTACCTTACGCTAAACTAATTTTGCGTCAAAAATAAACTAACTTGATTCTAAATTGGTAAAATAAGTGAAAGATGACGTAAGTGGTAGAAATTTCCCTTTAGCTAAAAGCAACATATTAACATGCAAATATAACTTATGCAGTAAATTCCGGTTTCGACCTCTTCAGCGTGGAATGTCTAAGTCCAGAGAGGGATCAGATTTCAGTAGTCCAGTCAGTTTAAATAGCATAATCGAGTTATGTGGGCAAAGTGACGGGGCTTGTACGTCTCGTCTACCGACAAATTAAATCGTTCTTTTCTTTTACATAATTACCTCTTAACTTTGCTCTTCTGGCGGTCCACCGTATGTGAATTAACCCGACTCGACTCCACTTGATCTAATTATTCCATCCGCAGTCGAGCTCTAAGCTAAAGGCTAAATAACGCGTCTTTAATCTCGTCGTGCAGAGACATTAGCAGAGCTTTCCCTGAGCGCACAACTCTACGACAACCCTTTGCAAAGGGTATCATTTTCCTACTTACTATTTTACGAAATTCGATCGATTCAACTAAAAGTTTTATCCCCATTTTATATAATTTTGTATACAGCAAAGTGGAGAGTAATGTTCTGAAATAAGTCGATGTCGTGGCTATTTATTCATTCAAAACGTGAAATGTATACAATTTCAATTTTTTGTTTGGATATAATATTGTTCGTGTTGTTTGTAGTAACCTAATTGGAAATGAAAAAAATAATGTGCTATTGTTTGAGGTATTACCGCAAACATGATTTTGTGAACATGTGATCATTATGAGACCTGACTAACTCGTCTTATTTTATATAGTAACTTCGAACCATACAATATAATTTGTAGAACTGAGAACGAACAGTTTGCCAAACAATAGGGTCTGTTAATCGTTTTTTACTTATTTCATGTTGAAGTGCATACATATACTGTTTAACGTTTACTGTGTTTAAATTTGCTAGTAGCAATGTCGAAGCAGAAATCGTTTAAAGCTTTTTATTAGGTTTAATATAATATGAGGTGGCCTGCTTATGCCTGTCTTACGTTTGTGTTATGTTGCGTTAGAAAAAAGGAACTTAATAGTCGACTGAAAAACGCTTCCTTCTCGATTTTTTTTAAGGTACAACCACGTGAGATGTTTATAGAAGGTTGGATAATTACAGTATGTTTTTGTAGGGACAAAATGTTTTATTACCAAATTTGTCATAAATCTGTAAAATTGTATTGTATTACTTTTTCACACAAACCTCGCGATAACTCCGGAACTAAACAAGATATTTTTTTAATCGGCCGAAGAAACGTACGCGAAGATTACTGCGTTAATTTTAATGGTATACAAAGCCTAGTTTTTTTTTATAAAACTATAAAAATCTTTAATATTCACTTTTTTGCAGTACTATTTCCTGTGAGAGAGAAACTTGTTTGTTTTAAGAAATTTTGCTATAGCTTCAAAAAAGTTTATCTAAGTCTTATAGTTTTCAAGTAATAGTTAGCTAAAGTTTCTGCAGCCGCGTTTAATCATTGCGTCTTGTCTTTTAACGAGCAGACATCCTTCCGCGTCCAGCATGCTACTTACTACCTGCTTATTCCTGAAAAATTTTGCGATTACTTGAACTAGTTGCTAACGAAAACTATTTGTGTTAACTTTACTGCGATTACGTAGATATTATTTTGATATGTACGTGTGCGTGTACACTGTGTCCCATTTTGGTTGAAATTGTAGGGTATCTCTTGCGCTAACAAAGATAGAAAGATGCGGTTTTCGCGACCTTGTTCTATTTTTTCGTGAAACGTAAGATGCCTCAAACAGAACTGTCATAGTCCTATTAGTATTTAAGATACAGGGCGAAATTCACATTTTAAGCACCCCTTGTAAATGGTGAAAAGTGAGTTTTATACAAAATTTTCCGTACAATTTAGCGGCGTGAATAGTTTTCCCCACAAAAAGTCAGTTTCTTCGCGATAAACCAAAGTTTTTTTTTTAATGGATCACCCTGTATATTTTTTGAAAGCTGAAAGTAAGCTCTATGATAGCTTACTCTCAGCTTTCAAAAAATATGTAATTGTGTGGCACTTCTTTTGCATTATTAACCTCAAAAATGAATGTTACGTTAATTTAACGTTTTGATGATATAGTTGGCCATGAAACCTATAAACTCAGTATAAACGCATATTTTCTTGAACGTACAAGGTATATTTGAGGATTAAAAAGGGCTACTAGATACTTACTGCTTTCTTATAATTATAAATATGTAAATACCCGCTTATAATAAATTATAATAAATCCAAGATATATTTGAGTATTCAAAAAGGGCTACTAGATTCTTACTGCTTTATTATTATAAATATGTTAATACGCGATTAAAGGACTTTTACGCAGAAATGCAAAAATAAAAACAAAAAATTATGCAAATTAGATACAATAGCTTTTGAAACATATTCAAACTGGCAATTTTTTTAATTGGGTAAAATGCTTCTTACAGCTGCAGAAAAAATATTAATGGCAATAAAACTTATAAAGAATACTTTATATCTAAATTTGTAAGTAGGCTGGGTCTAGTCTGATTCTACTAAACGCAATTGACCTGTTAAATCTGATTAAAATTATTTTAGTGCAACTATCGTATTATTTGTTCATTGTGCAAAATACGGCAGAAAATCAAAATTTTGAAAACTTTGAATAATATGTTATGCTGATTTGCTTTGGTTAGAGTAATGAAAACGCCGACGCAGCAATACATCTGTATTTCAACAGGTAAATGTAGTTTCCTTGGTATTAATGTTGATGGTAACTTTACATCTATATAGGTTTCCAGAACGGAGACAACCTAGTAAAATCACGTTTTATAGATTAAAAAGAAATTTAATTGATTATGGATCATTTTCTAAACCCAGGTCAAAAAAATATAATAATAGAAAATCGAGAGAGTGATGAGGTTACCGTTTTAGCCAATCTGGAGGGTAACCCTATAAGTTCTTACAGAACTATAGAAATAATCCAAAGAATATTTCGCCACCATAAACACAAACCATATAAATTTAGGCTCGCTCAACATCTACATCTTGGCGACGCTGAACTTAGATTAATATTTTGCAGTTGGTACTTAAACATGTTAAACTTGGGAAGAAATGTCAACTGTTCAGACGAGGCACACTTTTGCAATCCAGGCACAATAGCAGATTCTGGTCTCAAGAAAATCAGCACCAAATATTCCCCAATGACAACAAGGACCATATTCCTGCTTTATATTAGGATCAAAAATAAAATTTTACATTTTCGAAGGGAACTTATCCTCTGCTAGATATTTGGACATTTTAGAAATGGTTGTGCCTGAATTATTAGATGACATTCCTTTAGCTCGTTTGAACCAAATAGATTTCCATCAGAATGGGCAATGCGCAAATTGTACGCCCGTTTTTGGAAAACAGTTTTGGTAATTGATGGATTGGCACTAATGGGCCGATAAGATGGCCTCCTAGGTCTCCGGACTTGCCAATCTTAGATTTCTTTTTATGGTGTTACTTGCAAAATAAAATATACCAAATTCAGTATTATAACATTGAACGACAAATGCAGTTAGAAAAGCTTTCAGACCTTTACAAGATCACCCTATTATTATGCTTAATGCTATAGAACGAATTGGAAGAGTGTGTGAAGCATGTATAAAACAGAATGACCATCAGTTCGAAAACAGAATGACCATCAGTTCGAACATCCCTTTTAGTAATTTATATTTGGCTTGTAAAGTTGTAGGTATTATGTTTAGTTTAGTTTTTCTGTTTTTGCATAAAACTTCCTAACTCTTAACGTTCTTTTTTCGTGGTCAACTATATCATCAAAATGTTAAATTTGTAACAACCCTTTTTTGTGTTGTATTAAATATACCTTAATTTAAGGTCTTTTATTCGTTCTGTTGTAAATATAAAAAATTTTTATTAATTATTGAAATATAGGTATGAGGTAGGCAACTTAATTTGCATGTCTTCATAGTGCATATTTCTTAAAGGTGTATATTCCCAAATATTGTTTCTGATAATTTCATTTGCGCAACACGTCATAACTTAACCCTTTGCGCAGCACTACATCATCTGACATGATCTGACTTCCTAGGCCTCCATTTTTTTTTCACTTCCTGATGAACGTTAAGAGAAGCAGGAAGCTTTGTTGTGGTTTTTCCCCTAAAATTTATGTGAAAGTGCCATTAATTTAATGGTAAGATATCTTTTAACTTGTTATACTAAACATTAAAACATTTGCTCTTTTCAGGCACTTTTTTTTTACTGCACTTTTATTTAGTTCAGTTTTATTTGTACTTTGATTACATTTTAAGTACGCATTTAATTTTACTGTAGCGTACGCTTTAATTTTGTGATTGCAATTTTTGCATTGAAAATTTCAAGAAATGCAATAAATGCAATAAAATAAGTATTTTAAGGTTTTTACAATTAGTTTTAAGATATATTTTTATTTAATCATATCAGATTAACTATCAATAAACATATTTGTATATTTTTTATTGTTTTACATTTTGATAAAATTTTTATTGTTAACAAACTCGGTTTAGTTATTCCGGGTATAATTAAAAAAAAAATAACTTGGCGTCCGAGATCATTTTATTAGTGTTACATTACAATTTTTTATTATTTATGTTCGGTGGAAGTAATCGAGCAGATTTAGTGGTAATTGAGCAAATCAAAATTATTGAACCGACCCTATTTTAATCTACCCATTTGAGACGAAGGCATTATTTGTGGTGAATGGTTGTATCTCCAGTCAGTTTGACGATTTGTGTTTAGGAGCATTTTTACGCTTATTCCATTATTTCATTATTATATTATTAAATTTATTGTGCCATTTAAACCACATTATTATAAATTAATGTAACATTCATTTCTGAGGTTAATAATGCAAAAGAAGTGCCACGCAATATGCTGAGAGTAAGCTCTATTATATAATACAAAAATATACAGGGTGTTCCTTTAAAAAAACAAATATTTAGTTTATTGCGAAGAAACTGTCTTTTTGTGGGAGAAACTATGCACGCCACTAAATTCTTTACTGAAAATTCAGTATAAAACCCACTGTTCACCATTTCGATAAATTACCAGGCAAAGCAGTTACGAGGGGTGCTCAAAATGTGAAAATTTTGATTTTACCCTGTATCTCAAATACTAATAGGACTATGACAGTTCTCTTTGTTTCATCTTTATTTTCACGAAAAAGTAGAACAGGGTCGCGAAAACCGCATCTTTCTATCTTCCCTCGCAAACGAGAGACCCTACAATTTCAGCCAAAATGGGACACAGTGCACACATATTTTTTTGTTAAAATGGATGTTTATTTTGTGAGCAGACTTTACAAGAAAATGACAAATATGACACACAAATAACACATAATCCTAGATTGCAAGGATTAAAAACAATTATAAGTGTTGCAGAAAAAAGGAAAGACGTTTGTGCCCAAAAAATTTTGCAATAAAAGGAAGACATTCTACGAGGGGAAGGTTAAAGTAAAATTTCATTTAACTTGCGGACAAACATTTATTAGTTCGCAAAATATTGGAAACATTTCTCAAATCAGTGAAAACAAAAACGCGTCACCGTCTCGGACAAGATACAATAAAGACTGATTGAATATTCGGAAAATGTGTCTAATATGTAATAGATCTGGAAAACAAGGTCAACAGAGCTTAACAGCTGTGCAGAGAGGTAGGTTAATAATTTTTTTTTGGGGAAATTTTGTGAAACTATAATGCTTAGAAAATAAAAGACAAATTAAATTAAATTAATTAAAAAAAATCTTCCTTCACTATGCGAATTTTTATACATTTTAATAGGAAATGATTTACAAAACTGTACAATACTTGATATTACATTTGGGAAAACCCTTTTTCCTCGTATTATTTCTTTTTTCTCAGAAACAGTTAACCGTTAAATGTTAAGTAAAATGCTGTTATCTGTTTTTTATTTAGGACCGGCAAAAATATGCACTCTAACATAATAAAAGCTACCCAAAGGCGACAAGATATTGATAAGTGTTTTGTAACTGTGATTTCATGTTGGTTGAGTTGATCGGCCTATTTGCACAGTTTTTGCTTTTTGAACGTGACGTTTCGGAAACGCACACTGCTTTCGTCATCATACTTAGTCCCGAGAAGGACTATTTTCGCACTTGAGCCGAATTCATATGTTATGATTTTTCCCAAGCACTTGACTACTCTCAGATCCGAACTTAGTACCTTTCACTTAAAGTACAGGAATCCTACCCACACGGGGAGTTACCTACACTACAACTCCAATCACCACAAAACCATCAAGTTAGGCATGGCAGAATGCTTATACGATCGAGCGAAAACAATATGCTCAAAACAAGAGGTCCTGAACAAAGAAAAAGGAAATATCTCTAAAATACTAAAAGAAAATGGCTACCCCGATCTAACACCTAACCTAAACAGAGAAAGGGTAATCGGAAAAGAATAACCTAAATCTACAGCAATAATACCATCTATACAAGGTACCTCAGACAAAATACGAACGATAGGTAGCAAATGCAAGATACGCACTGCCTTCAAATCGATCAGAACGCTCAGAGGAATACTAACCAAAACCAAACCACACAATGAAGATCAGAATTCCAAGAATTGTGTATACAACCTACCATACGAATGCGGCAGAGCATACAAAGGGGAGAGCAGAAGACCACTCAAAGTGAGAACGCAGGAACACAAGAACAACGTCCGTAAGGGCGAAACAGAAAAATCAACAATCACCGAACATATTGGAACGTAACCATCGCATCCAATGGGATAACATACATATAGTGGCAAAGGACGCTGGAAGCTCAAAGAAGCCACATACATCTCACTAGCAGAAAATCCAATAAACCAAGCTAGTGTGGAAATGAAACCCATATGGTTCCAATAATGCGCGAACAATACACCTGCCCAATAATTTACGGGGCAACATGCGCAATAAACTACTGCAACCACGAAAAGGTTAAATATATATATATATATATATATATATATATATATATATATATATATATATATATATATAGTCTTGTTTTAAATATCTGATTTAGTTCTGGAGCTATCGCGAGTTATGTGAAAAGTAATAAAACATAATTTTGACAGATTTTTGACAAATTTTACCATAAAAAATGTTCTCCCTATTAAAAAATGTTGCAATTGCGGATTTCAGATGGTACCTTAAACATTTTTTTAAACATTTTTGTCACTGTTTCACTCTACTGTAAGTAAATGGAAAATATCTCAGGAAGATTAAGATGTCAGGACGCGTACCCTGTAAGACTGCGACAGCAAGTCCGGGGTATGGTCATTTTTGTACCTTCACTTGTCATTTTCGTTTATATGAAATATACAAGGTATAATGAGGTTTCTTGTTAATTCAACTAATTCCGTTTAAAATCATTAAAACAAATATCTATGTAAGCTATTGTTTGTAAAAATCATGCATCTTTTTCATTTTTGCAGTATTAGAGACATGGATAGTGAATTTTAATGTTTAGCTTCCGCTTATTGTAGTACAATTATGTTTTGAATCGGACTGGCTCAAGTGTCAGTATCTCTTTATCCGCTATCTGCTTAAGAGCAAAAGAAAATTGATAGTAGTGCTGTTCAATTAATTCAACAGAAGTTTTTATTTGGTGTTCTACCGAAGTAGTACAACTCAATTCCAAAAAAGCCGTTAAGGAAAAATTATGAGTCAGTGTGTTCATTGGAAGATAGAATATGATTCTTTATTGACTGTTCAATGGCCATTCCTAAAGTCAGGTATGAAGTTGATTAATCGCAAAAAATCAATTCCTGGAACAAATTATTTGGGTATCTCAGAAACTACAAGAAGATCGACCATAACATTGGTAACACATTGCCGAAATAGTTCAGTTATTTCCATTAGACAAGGTACTGGAAGAAGACAAACTGACAGATTTTCTAAGCGACGTAAAATATTCCAACCACAACTACGCAAGATAGTACGAGAAGCACTTGAAACGAAAATACCCTTAAAATGTATGAGCAAAGATATGTACATTTAGATAAAGACGGTCATTATCACTCACAAAGTCAAGAACCAATCGTTTATCAGAAATACCCGAAACAGGAGTATCCGGGGTTACAGAAAGCATAGACTATTCTCAGTCAGAAGATTCTACTGGAATTTTTCCTATTGCTTAAAATAAGTAGAGCAACAAAGTTCAGTCACATCTGGTTTTCCGTAACCATAACAATGCTTGACTTAAGGACTAAGGCAGCAAGGAGAATGAAATCCTGTACCAGAGCAATTCTAGCAACATGCAGTAGAAGATGACGATGAATAAGGGCACTAGCATGTTTAGGCCAACGTGCTGTAATTGAAGAAGTAGAAGAATTTGTTATGTGACCAACATAAACTAAGCTTGTCTCCAGAAGATTAGTAGTCTGTCGACAAGGCGGAGGTTTGAATGAATTCATAAAGTATTTGACTTGCTAAGTTGGATTGCCCAAATCTAAAAATTGAGTAATCAAAGTTATGAGTAACTGTTAAAATATTTTGATAGAAGTCTTAAATTTTGCCGAATATAGCAGAGTTCTAGACTTTTTGAGAGAGTAGTGGGAAAAAACTTTGCATTCTGACAACATAAATGGTTATGGCTTCAGATGTATTAACAAATAAAGTAGATTGAGTTAAACCACTTGAAATACTTAACTCTTCTTCATGTATAAGAAAAATCCAATAATAGGAAAGTACTGATAATCCAAGTTTGGACGCAGAAAAGAACCTAGGAAAGGAAGAAGAAGGAAAACTAGTAAGTTGAATAGAAGTGCCAGCACAATCAAGTCTTCATCTGAATTCGAAGAAATGAAAGCAGGTGAAGTGAAATATGTGTTTAAGTTTCTTCCAGTACAATCAGAAAGTGTAAGCTAGCGGACAGTGAAGTAATAATAGCCCTTGGGTTGTGTGGTTGTGTTAGTTATTTGCACTAGACTTGCGTATATGTTAAAACATCAGCCTTATAATAGTAATATGGTGCCATAACTTTTAAGAAAAACCCCTAAAGTGCAAAAGGGAATAAGCACACGGAAAGCTGAAAGAGAAATTCTAATTAGTACGTAAACAAAAAAAGGAAAAATCAGGCAAGAAATTAAGTACCCTACTCATGCCGGACGATATTTCAACGCTGCTTCCAACTACCATCCCAGCCAGTTACATCCAGTTATGAAATCATTGTTTTTTAGATCACTTCACTTAAACGACGAAAATTCAAGACATCATGGACTCGAAAACTTTAATACAGAATGGTTACACTAAATGGCAATTAACGTGATGAAAAAGATTAACACCTCTAATATACAACCAAGACCTTCAGCTACAAGGACGGAAACTAAAAAACACCTCATTTACCACAGGTCTTACGGATCGCATTTCCTAAACATGATTTTCGACCAGTTTTCAAACCTTACAAAATTTTAAGCCAATTAATAAGAAATCCTAAGGACCAAATTACCGGTGAATTCCAAGGAGTATATGAAATTTCATGTAGTTACTGTTTAAATAGTTACATCAGCCAAACGAATCGTAAATTATTTATTAGAGCCCAAGAACACAAATTAACAATTCCACACTAGCACTTCACTAACAACTCACCATTTGGAAACCGGTCATAAATAGATACTAATAAAATTAACTTACTAGCACCAAATTACTATTTACGAAGAAGAATTATTAGAGAAGCTATCGAAATTGAAAAACGTCCGCATGATTTAAATAAGCGCAACGATAGTCTACGATTGCCGATAATTTGGAAAAACTTAATTACCAAAACTACACCGTCATTATTACCTCCTGAATCTCCTGAAATTCTTACAACAGCTCAGGGTCAATATCAAAAATGCCTATAGTGAACCAACGACACCCAGGTACACCCACATAATAAACGAATAAATATAAAATCATAGAGTTTTTAAGTTTCATTTGTTGTCCTTCTTGAAAACGAAAACGAAGAGAAGTTTTCGAAACGTAGAATTGTAAATATAAAATATACACGAGTTTTTCCGATGCTTAGTTATATCAGGGTGTTCGGAAAAGATGCGCAAAAAATTTAGTTGCTGATTCTACATGAAAATGAGTAAGTTCTATAACACTTTTTCGAAAACTCAAAATAACGGATCTACAGGCGTGAAAGTTAGATTTAAAAGGTATTTTTTTAATAACTTTTGTTGGTAACCCGGTTGTTTTAAAATTTGGTACACTTATTATGATCTTTGTATTATCGGTAAAAGTTGACATTTGTCCCTTATTGTAGGATGTACTCAACCTTTCCATCTACTTAATAACCTATAACTTTTGGTTTTTCAGTTTTGTTGTGTACTGTTTAAAAAAATAAAAGGGCGCTTAAAATTACGCAAAAAAACGTTTACTTGTTACATCTCTCTAAAATAAGCCGTTTTCGAGAAATCCTGCTTTGAAAATTGTCTTGGACGCAGTGAACAACAACGCACGTTAAATTATTTTCAACGTTTTAACACGGCGTGCTGAGGAAACAAGTGATATGGTTTCTATGGCAACGAGGACACATGTAAAAGCAACTTTGACACATTGTAAAGTGTAAGAATGAGTGTTAAAATGTTTTGTCAGTAATAAAATGTTTGAACTCACCCGGTAGATCCGTTATTTTGGATTTTGTATCAGTTTATGCATGAGACAAAGAGCATATAAAAACACACAAAAAAAGGTATACTTAATGTGTTAAAACGAAAATAATTTAAAGTGCGTTATTGTTCACAGCGTGCAAGACAATTTTAAAAGCAGATTTTCTCGAAAACGGCTTATTTTAGAGAGATGTAACAAGTAAACTTTTTTTGCCTAATTTTAAGCGCCCTTTATTTTTGAAACTGTACGCAACAAAAACCGAAAACCAAAAAGTTATAGGTTATTAAGTAAATGGAAGGTTGTGTTCATCCCTTAGCAATGAGGGACAAATGTCAACTTTTGAACGATAATACAAAAGATCACAAGTAAGAAGTGTACCAAAGTTTAAGACAACCGGATTACCAATAAAAAGTTATAACAAAAAATTATTTTTTATTTTAACTTTGACGCCCTGTAGATCCGTTATTTTCGAGTTTTTGAAAAATGTTATAGGAACTTGTCACACTCATTTTTCTTGTAGAATCAGCAACTAAATTTTTTGGTATCTTTTCCGGACACTGTATATATATATATATATATATATATATATATATATATATATATATATAAATATATTATAATAATAATCATGGATTACTCATTGGCCCAGCGGTAAAGGTGTCAGATTTGTAAGTGAAACGTACTCAGTTTGAATCTGAGAGTAGTCAAGTACTTGGGAAAAAATCATAACATATGAATTCGAAAACAGTCCTATTAGCTCTATTCTTGAGCACATTCGTTATGCTTGTTATTTTTCTAGCTCAGATATACGTTTTGCTTATTGGCAAATTCTACTTTCTGCTGGCACTAAACGTTTAACTGATTTCACGGTCCTGGACGCAGATATTAAAGTAAACAAATGATTACTGATATTTAAACATGACATTTGAGTATAATTTTGCAAATTCATTAGCAGTAAGTTTACCCGAAATTGTAGCTCATGAAAAAGTTGAAAAGATATCAACGAAAGCTTTAATCAGTTAAAAAGTATAACCAACCACTGATCGAATTCCTGAAACTGTAAAGTATAAGGAAAACTATCGCAATATTACGTCAAAATTTTATGTTTATTTATTTAATTACAAAATGCAATGTATGCAAAGTATAATTGTACTACAATAAGCGGAAGCTAAATTTTAAAATTGACTATCCATGTTTCTAATACTGCATAAATGAAAAAGATGCGTGATTTTTACGACCAAAAGCTTACATCAATATTTGTTTTAATGGTTTTAAACCGAATTAGTCGAATTAACTATACCTTGTATATTTCATATAAACGAAAATATCAAGTCAACGTACAAAAATGACCGTACCCCGGACTTGCAGACGCAGTCTTACAGGGTACGCGTCCTAACATCTTAATCTTCCTGAGATATTCTCCCTTTACTTATAGTAGACTGAAAAAGTGGCAAAAATGTTTCAAAAAATTGTTTAAGGTACCATCCGAAATCGGCAATTGAAAAATTTTTTAATAGGGAGAACATTTTTTATTGTGAAATTTGTCAAAAATCTGTCAAAATTATGTTTTATTACTTTTTCACACATATCTCGCGATAGCTCCAGAACTAAACCAGATATTTAAAACCCAAGACTACTGCGTTAATTTCATTGGTATACAAAACCTGGTTTTCTTGTAAAGCTATAAAAAAATTTAATACTCATTCTTTACTGCACTATTTTCAGTAAGTGAGAAACTTTTTTGTTTGAAGATCAAGAGCAAATTACAAACTGCAGTGCTTCTACTTTAACTAGTAATATTCTCTGGTTATTATTCTTTATACATTGATTTATTACACTGGATCAGTTGTCGTATTTTATATCTAGCGTTCAATATTTAAACACAATCGTGGGCGACTTTTGATACGCACAAACACGTTATTTTAAATTATTACGTCACTTTTCTGGTTATCACCAATTTGACACTATTCGCACTCTTATTCACTTTAATCTTTTATCTTTTAATAAGGACAGTATCCTTTTTACTTCCTTATTACAACATTAATTACATTTTATTGTATTTTCTCAATTTATAGGGCAACATGGATATTACTTTGTCACTCGCTGCTCTCCCTTAGGCTTACGTCAACCAACGCTAACTACTTACTACTAGTCATTTTGACAACTCATTCCCCTCATTTTACAACTCATTTGTGTATTTGCAGATTATTTGTTTAATTTAAATGTTTTCTAATTAAATATGTATATAACTATGCCACGTGTCTAACCATCACACGGCCCAATACGGGAGAAATGAGTGAGCTCGGCTAAAACTCAATCAAACGGTCCGAAGACCGCAGAGCACTCAGTTTGCATGGGTGTTTTGGAGGTATCGATAAATTAGGTTAAATTTAGAATTTGGTTGGTGAGAAAAGAACCGAAATAGGCGCCACAAGCTTTTAAGGAAGAAAATAGGTTCTTATTTCCTTGGAAGAGGGAGAGAGCCTGTAAAGCTTGAATCAGGGAGTAATAGGAATAGGAATTAAGTGACAATTCCTTCAACAAACGTAAATTATTTCTTTCCTTAAATTCACAACTAAGGGGGCAATAAGCCAAATGTTGTGATATAGTTATATAAATATATGAATGATAAATAAAATAAGTTATACACAGTATATACAGGGTGTCTAGGGTCTACCCACGTTCTGTGGCTATCTTTGTTATTATAAGAGATAAGACAGTCGGTTAAATTAGCAAAGTTGGGCAGAATTACATGATAATTCAAATACCGATAAGAAAATTCAACATTGTTCCTAACTTTCTAAGATATCTGAAAATAACTAAAAATCGTCCAAATATTCAATCTTTTTAAATATAAAAATACGAAAAAGTTATAAGAGAGACTTTTGATAGCTATTTTTAAGCAAAATGGGAAAATGTGAATGAAAAATTTTTTTAGTAATTTTTTTTGAGCTACAACCTGTAGGTAGCACGCTACGAAAATTTGATGAATACATTGAAAATATTCCGATTAAAATTGTTGTCGCGATAGCAAAAGTTAATTACTAAAAGTTATTATATAATAATTGTTATTGAGAATGGTTGGTTTCTTTGTTTTGTAAGAAATTTGTGTAGGGTTTTAACTGAGGGCGGCCCCAACCAGATGTTTAAGTTGCAGGTGGAGGCTAAACTGCCTTTATCGAAGGGCAAGACAAATCACTAAATATGTTTATAAAAGCGTTTTGAAAATAAAAATGTCAGTATTATACAAAAAAATTACACCGCGGTCAAAGCATAAGTTGTTCAGGGATTGAAATGTGATATTTGAAATACAGGATTTCTACGGTTGATTGCACATGTTAATTAGAAATAATGTTTCTTTATATAATTAAAGTCAAAAGCGTTCACACGAAATATTTTATTGCTTTTGTTAGTTGATATAGAAAATAGGGGTAATGGAATAAAAACGGTTTTGTTGTGCTCAGAGGGAGTCTGATTAGAATTTTTAAAGCGTGCGGGAGTAGATTTGAGATCGATTCGGTGTTTGTTTATTTAGATCTTCTTTTCGTTGTTTTGTGTTAATCGATAAATCCGAGTATTTAAACATTTGTGCTGGTGAAAGCTTAAAAGGATAACCTACATTGATAATGTAAGTAAAAGAAAAGATTTTACGGTTTGTGAAATTACACAGAAAGGTCATCCTACCTACTCATTTTAATTGTTCAAGCCAAACTGAGACCCGGACCTGCAAAACTGTTGTGTTTATTGAATTACACGCAAGCATAGCGAAGCGCCTCTTTCTCTCTTTATGTGTTCTATTTTGTGTATTGATAATTCCAACCTGTATTTATAATGATAAAACCACAAAAGATCATAGGTATAAAGTCAGAAGCTGACCCTAATGATCTAAATATATATATATATATATATATATATATATATATATATTATATATTATCCAAATGTCCCTCTTGTTACCGTTATATGCCTATATGTCTATATTTTTGTGTTTTGTTTTATGCCTAAGAGGAATTGAGAGCGTTATTATCTTGCATTTGTAATAATACGTACTAATCATGTGGGTTCATCGGTGTTGCAGGACCTTATGTCAGAGGTTATACTTTGAATGGTTTTCTGTGTAATCCATTATATCATTCATTGTTACTGTACATGTGTATCATTTGTTGTGCTCGTATCCACAAATTTGTATGTGTAACGTACTTGCCCTCTCATTTGTGTCTACTTAAATAATCTGTAACCTGTTTAATGTTCTGTTGTTATTTTTTTATGTAGGTTGAATTTGTAATATGTATTACTAGAGTGCTTAATGTATTTTGTTGTTAATAACCGCCCTGATTGGTTAAACAAAAGGGCCACATGATCGGGATTACACTTTTCCTTTCCTTTTTTTTAGATTGATTGACGATCTTATTGTGGATACGATCACACTGTTTATATTTATTGCCTTTATGTGCAGTTATGGAAATTGCCTTGCATTTTATTTTGGTGATATTTAAATGTTGTTTTTTTTGTGTTCTGTTTATGTCCGGTTGTCCCACACCCTGTATAATGCTTTATATGTAATTATTTAACTAAAATTAGACAGGAATTGGTTCCAAAAGGATCCCCTGTTTGTTATTTATTGCTTGTTTATTTTTGCTTTAATTTGAATACCATTTATAGACCTGATTTTATGTTTATTTGTGACTAAACGTCGTTTTAGGCAAATGTGATAGATTTTGTACGCCTTTAATACCGATAGAGTAGTGTTGATACATATTTAACCCTTTGATTGCTTTGATTACTTGTGTTATCTGATCTTTGTTTTTCTTTGTGTGATTGTTATCGGAATAAAGGGAGTTTTCTTGGTGATTCTTTTTCTCCCGATGTAAATAGGATGACGAGCGAATCACCAGGTAGCGCCACTCGTTCATCTCAATTACAGTTTTGTTTCATTTAATTACCTGCCACCTTATGCAACAAATTAACCTTATCCGACCCTATCTCCTGCACGTTACATAACGTAGGTTATTTGCCACTAGACGATCACTGTTTTTTTTATCAGGTTAGAATTTTGCGAGTTCTAGATCAGATTTGTAAATCAACTCTGATTATTTAATCACGGCCAGTAAGAGAGATTTAAGCTATTAATTGGAGTAAGCCTAACATTAGCCGACGTAGCATTATTCTCCGTGACATCAATTTAAGCAATTAATAATAGCATCTTAGCAGTCAAATTAAGATGCATCCTTTAGCTATTGTTTTGTTTCTTGAATTTGCATTAGTGCGAACAAGTACAAATTACACGTTTGCATAGATAGGGTACGTCTGGGTAACGACAAACCCAAACACATTTTTTAAATGGTAACTATAGGTGGTTATGGACTCATTCGATGGACTATTTTTTCTGATTTCAAAATGTATAGCTTTGTATGTTTAATATTATTAGTTAACTCACAATTTTCAAAAATTGTAATTATAATATTTATTAACAAATGCAATGTTTGCAGTGGTATGCTGTGACAATTAAAACAAAACTCTGCAATGATTGACTGTCAAATAGTAGATATTGAATTATTTGTTGTAACCAGTTCGTACTTAAATAGTGAATATTAATTTATTAATGACTTATTCTTTTGAAGAAAGAAATGATATGTTTTTTGTACTATTACATGTGTAACAGAGATGCTAACGCTGCTTCGGAATTATATCTTCAAACTTATAAGGGAAGAAGACAACCCGATATGAGATATTTGCCAAATTCGAATCGAATTAAAAAAAAATATGGGGCTTTTACTAAACCTCAAAATTTTAAAATTAATGTTAACACAGAAACAGAAGAACGTATTTTAGCTTATGTCAAATTTAAACCTACTACATCTCTTCGTGAAATTGCAAACGAGTGCAACACTTCTAAAGATCAAGCCCACGTTATTTTGAAACAAAATAATTAAGCCATATCATTTCCATATAGGAAATAACATTGTATGTTGAAGATTATCAGAAAAGATTACGTTTTGCTACATGGTTGATTAATGAAAGTCGACCAAACAATCAATTCTCGAAAACCATTCTTTTGCCGATGAAGCAAAATTTACAAGCTACGGTATCTTCAATAGACAAAATTAGATCCAATGGTCACAAGAAAATCTTCATATTACTGTTGAGAGGAGAGATCAATATGCCTTTTCAGTAAACGTTTGGTGCGGTAGTATTGGTTCCAAAACCTTGGGCCGTTTTTTATGAATACAGTTTAAATTCCAAAAGATATCTAACTTTTTACGAAACGAATTTGAAGAAATTTTGGACCTTCCGTTAAACGTAATTCAAAATTTGAATTATTTTCAACACGACGGGCACCAGCACATAATGGATTACTTGTGAGTAATCATTTACAGGAACGTTTTAATAATCGGATAGGATATCGAGGTCCAATAGCTTGGCCGCCGCGATCTCCAGTCTTAACCCCTTCTTGAGAGGTGCAATTAAAGATATAGTGTACCGAGAAAACCTGGTAATCTAGACCATTTAAAAATAAAATTCGTGTTGCTATACAACAAATTAGAACTCAAAGTTTATTAAAAGTTCGAAACGAAATATTAAAACGATGTCAAATGTGTGTTCAAAATAATGGAGGACATTTTGAAGCACTTCTATGATTGTGTTATCTGTTCATATTTTTGCTGTTACTCTTCGTTGTAAGTTAAATTTATTTAGAACTTTTTATTTTGATAATGTAGTACATTATTTCTTGTTGTATCCACAAATTTAGTAGTAGAATATGAGCTTAATTTGTTATTTAAATGTTCACGGCACACTTAATTTGTTTAATAAATATTATAATTACCTTTTTTTGAAAATTGTGAGTTAACTAATAATATTAAACATACAAAGCTATACATTTTGAAATCAAAAAATAAGCCACCTATAGTTGCCATTTAAAAAAATGTATGTTTGGGTTGTAACTCGAAAAATAATTTCTAAAAAATTTTTATTCAATTTTCCCATTTTGCGTAAAAATAGCTATCAAAAGTCTCTCAGTAACTTTTTGTATTTTGAATATTAAAAAATATAACCGATTGAAAATTTTACGATTTTAGTTATTTTCAGATATCTTAGAAAATTGGCAACAATGTTGAATGTTCTTATCGGTATTTGAATTACCATGTAATTCTGCCCAACTTTGTTAATTTAAGCGACTCTGTATCTTTTATAATAACAAAGATATCCATAGAACGTGGGTAGATTCTAGACAACCGGTATATATATATATATATATATATATATATATATATATAATCCCCAAAACCACAGAAATATTCGTTAAAATGAGCTTGACGAGGGCAAGTCGTGTTGTACTTACACCACAGAAATTTATAATTTATCATTATAATACCAAAACAATAATACCTCTTCCGGCCGACATTAGTAAATACCATAAATACAAAAATTTTAAGTCATTATAGTAAAGAAAATAGATACTAGTAAGCTTAAAGCACATTACTAAATATTTACACAGATACTTATTTAAGGTAGCTTTTAGAAATAGTAACCAAATAAATTGCTACAATCGATCCTATATCGATTTTTGCACGTTACAACTATAAAATATCATTTAATATAGCGCGAATTTTGCAATTCTCGGGCACCCGTAACAGTACCCCCTCTTTGTTTTTGAATTAAAAGCATTAATTAAAAAAAAACAGAAACCATTTAGCAAGCTTCAAACTTAAAAAAAAATTTCATTCAAAGGGTACATACGGCGCTTGCGATCTATCCATTATCTTATCGGCCAACATTTTATCAATTTTTAACCCTATTGCTTTCCTCTGTTCAAATGGTCTCGGGTACTTGCGATCCATCATTTTGAACCTCTAACTGAGTACTTTATAACCCTAGAATATTAAGTTAATTTGTTTACAAAATAGAAACAGTTAAAATGTGCACATTCAATTCAAAATATGCTCGAAATGATGACTACTTTTTGACAAAAAAGTCTGTCTGAAGTTTCTTGTCGAACATCTTCATATGCACTAACGTCATTATTTCGACAAACGTTTGTTATCATCTGACGTATATCCACATTAGGAGCAGTTTTCGTCCCAAACTGCTTTTGTTTTAAATATTCCGACAGAAAAACGTCCAAAGGTGCCAAATCAGATGACTGAGCAGGCCATCCCGTATGAGCGAAAATGATCTATTTTAAGAGCACTATTTAGGACTAAGAACTGAACGAAGATAATACAGATAGGATGAAACGTACAACGAGTACACTGACATATTTGTCAAATTCTCTTCCAGTGTCCTTTGATATGAATGTATAAATTCTAATTGTTTTTGTTTCGCAGCATTAAAAATGCCTCCATTTTGTATTTTGTAAAGATAATGACTTAATATTCTAGGGTTATAAACTACTCACTTAGGTATCTCAAGCCACCCTTTTCAATCAATATGGCGCCTAGTCGACGTCTTTAAAATTTCAACTATCAATTTTACACTAAAAAATAGTGTTTGTGTACCCATTCCTATCTACCAAGTTGGAAATCTTTAATTTGATCCATTCAAAAAATAAAATGAAAGGGGGGTATTAAACAAATGCATTGTAAAACTAAAACAATTATAAACATTACCTATTGAAATACTTATCTTTTTTTATGTCATGTTTATATTTGTGAATGCTTCTATCAATTTCAAATTGTAGTTTTTCACAACTTTACACTTACATCATAACTTGATAAAATTTTGTTAAATTTGTTTTTTGGTTGATATTTTTCGTTAGCCTTCGACCGTTAGAGGGTGTTCTGATTTGTCATCTTCAAAACAGTTTAACAATATTTAATTTTTTAATGATCTAGTTATCCTTTACTAAAATTATATTCCATAGTTGGCATTATACATTTATCAAACTGTTATATTAATAGCAGGCTTATGGTTATGTTTTAATTTTCAAATTTCACAAAATTGTTTCAACATCTTTATCAATTTTAATAGATAATATTTGTTAAATGTAAAATTCTATTTTTAAATTTCGTGCCTTTATGATTATGATAGTTGTACTTAAAAATATAAATGTGTCATCACGTAGATATTGTGCATTCCTGAATTATTATTAATAACACGTTCTATGTGTAACTATCTATTTACTAAAATAACACGGTGGGAAGGTGTGGTTTATAAACGTGGATATATGACACGATAAAATTGCATATAATACTAACAGCTCACAAACTTCAGAATATTGGATTTAAAGTGGACGACGAGTGGCTCGGGACATTGCTCCTCTCTGGTCTACCTGACACATACAAACCAATGATTATTGCTATAGAAAATTCAGGCATGAAGATAAGTACAGACTCTGTTAAACCTAAAATTCTACAAGATGTAAAAATGGCTGAAAGTAGCTCAAATGCTTTTCCAGCAAGTCATAAAAGCAAAGGCTAAAGGGGCCTCGGGGTTACAGCTGTAACAAACATCATCGTATCGGTGCTCAGTGCAAGTTGAAACCTAACAAGGAGATTCAAGAAAGTTCAAGTTATGCCGCCGGTTTCATATCTTCTGTAAACTCAGCTGATTCATGGTATATAGACTCTGGGGACTCAATACACACGACAAAAAACATTATTTTGCTGGAAGATGTAAGATCACCTAACATCAAGACAATAAAGACAAGAAATAATGACAGTTCACAGTTCGGGACAGTTGCTTTTAGATGTATGCAATGATAAAGGTAAGTACAGTAAAGTTCTGTTCCAAGATGTACTATATGTGCCCAGAGCTGACATATGCCTAATATATGTCATTCAGATCATCAAGAATGGAGGTCAAGTAAAGTTCAGCAGTAAAGGCTGTGTTATTATGTATAAAAACAATGTGATTATTGCAACTGCCAGATTAATCAACACTGTGCACAGGCTGGATATAAAATGCGAACATTCATACATATCAGATGTTGATGATCAGGATGAGCTTCAAAATTACTGAAGTTGGTGCACTCGGATATCTGTGGTCCGATGGAAACAAGATCATTTGGTGGAGCAAATTATTTCATGACGTTAATCAATGACTACTCTAAAAAGGTATTTGTTTACTTTTTAAATACGAAGTCAGAGGCTCTTGAGAAATTTAAAGAGTTTAAAAAACAAGCGGAAAAACAGTTAGAATGTAATATTAAAAATCTTCGCCCAGACAATGGGCAGTGTGTTAACTCCAGGTTCTCCGAGTACCTGAAAAGTGAAGGAATACTTCATCAAACCACAACTCCATGTACTCCTGAACAAAATGGAGTATCCGAACGCATGAACCGGACATTAGTGCAAAAAGCAAAGTGTTTATTACTTAATACCAATTTACCTAATGTGTATTGGGCGGAATATGTACACACTGCTGGTTATCTGATCAATAGAACTCCAACAAGATCTTTACAATACAAAACACCAGAAGAAATGTGGTTTGGACACTATACATCACTTAAGAATATTTCAGTGTGAAGCAATGATTTATCTTCCCAAAGAAAAGAGGAGAAAATGGGATCCTAAGGCACAGAAAGTTATATTTATTGGATACTCTGATCACACAAAAGGATTCAGATTTTTATTACCAGGTTTCAGAATTGTAATACAAAGTAAAGAAGCTGTGTTCCTAGAATTTATAGTTAAGAGAAACTATGTTCCGGTGGATTTGACAATAGACAGTTCTATGTGTGGCTCATAATCTGAACCAAATGAAAAGCACACATCTGATATACATGGTGCTAGTGACACACTAAAATCCACAAACAGCACTGACTGTTTCTCTGAGTCAAGCAGCTCATCTAGTAGTGAATACTCACCAAACCAAGTGTGTAAGACGAAGAAGTGTTTGAAAAAGCAAGTCAAGAACAAGGTTACCTGTGCTGTAGTGAAGATGTTACTTGTGGCACTTTTGGCAGTTCTGTAATATTTTGGATGCCATTGTTGATGTTGATAGAGTTATGCTTATTAAATTGTTGATTTAGCTGTACTCAATTGAATCTAAAATTTGATTGGCTACGTTGACTTTATTTTGAATTAATTAATCAATGTGGTTTTCGGTCACTGCCGTAGATTTCCTTCCACCGTGACGTTTTAGTGAGATAATGTCACCACTAGCATCTATCAATATCGTAGCAGAACTGCGACGAAAGCAGTGTCCGGTATACAAATTGGGATCCGGAAGATTTAAGTAAGTCACAATTTCTTTTCCCACGTTTCAAAATGTATTTATTCCTACATTTTGTGTGGTGCATTTTCCGTTTACGTAGTTGATAAACAAAATTGGATTTATACAATTTTTTGGATGAAGGTTCATGTACTGTTTGCATATTGCATATGTTCCCGTTACTGTGAATTTTCGTGTTGCTTTTGTTTTATATCTTTAATTGTGACAGGGTTGATCCAAAATCATTTACATCTTGTAATTTCAATTTGCGTAGCTCATGCCTTTGGCAAGCTCCCATACCATACATGTCACCTATGGAAACGCACAGTTGTTCATCTAGTGCATTACATTAAAAACTAAGATTTGTTTACCTTGGGCAATAAATATTTAACATCTGGGGCTTCCCCAATAAATTGATTTATTTCATTTGTAAAACAAGTTTTAGGTTTTTTTGATTGATACCCTTCAGACTTTCTCTTCAACAGGTCGCTCAATTAGGGATATTTGGATATATCCACCATAAGTTTAATACATAACGTAGATTTTAAAATTGAATAATGTATCCATGAACTTATGGATGCAATTTCTTTGATAACGCATCAAAATATACAATTAAGAAGTTTTCTGAAAAGCTGCCAGCTTTATTTATGTCTCTCCAATTCATAAACTGAGAATAAAGTTTTTCGTATGTCTTTGCTGATTTTACGAGTAATAAGTTATTTGCGACTCTTGTGGTCTGTTCCACAATATCAGGTGGAGTTGAATTCTCAATTTCACTCTCACTATCGCAAATTTTACCGATTTTATTTCCAAAAAGCACAAGTTTTAGGAATCTGTCTCATGGCAATAGTTGATATTGACCGAATATTTCTGTGATGCTGCATTTCTATTGGTTATAAATTTGTTTCTTAACGAAAAATCTGTATCTTAATGAATATCATTAAAGTACAGGCAGTAAATGCTTAATAAGTCAATTAAAGTATGGGAATAGAAAAAGTTATAAAGGTACGGACGTAGACGTTTCTTCTATATACCACAGGTTCAACCGCTACAATACAATGTAAATATCAAATAAAATTATTCACAGCGAGATGAAGGATTGTAAAGTAAACCAGCAATAAAAAAAAATGATTTACTAGTAATATATAAGTTAAACAATTATAAATGAGTACCTATCTAATTGCCTGATGAAATCGAGTCTAGGATTTAAATTTTTAAACTTTAACAACAGCACAGATGAAATAATTTGTAAATCATTGTACATGTTGAAGTATATTAAAAAAATGAAAAATGAAAGCATTTATTTATCTAAGTTTCCATCGAGAAATCACTTAAAGTGCTAAAACTAAGTAAACAAGATAATCTGTGGATTATACCTTACAATTAATAATAACATTGATTAAGAAAAAGATACAGAACATGTGCTAAAAATACAGGGATTACGTGAAAAAGCAAATATTAAATACTTACGGAAAATATAGAAAAATGAATATTAAAGCATAATGAATTAAATTTTGAAAGAAAATGTTAAGAGTGAAAAGTTGAAGTGCATGATACGAAGTTAAATAAAGTTAGCTACAAGATTATATACAGAAGAAGTCGTAAATTGTAAACTAATTTAGAAAAACAAAATCTTTGTTAAAATCAAGAACTTCTTTAAAACAAAATTGCAGGGCATTATTAAATTGTTCACGATTTTGACGATTTCAAAAAAATTTTTTCGCTTTTATTGCAAACATATAGCACTTCGAAATTCTTAAGAATTTGGTAAAATGTGATGAGCAAAACCTGATTCTTTGAGAAGTGTGGTTGTTTTTTTGGATGCAAGAAATGTGTTCGGAAACCCTATTCTTAAAAGAACGTCCTATTTGGACTATATAATTACATTGCACAGTTGAATTTGTAAACACCTGATTAAGATAGTTGTGGAACTACGTCTTAGTAATTAAACGAAGATGAACCTATCTAAGGAAGGGATATAAAGTTGGATGCCTTCTCGTTATTCTTGCATAACAGTACGGTCATTGGCGGGCGAAAAATAAGAAAATTTGTTAAACAAAAGTTTGGATTAATTTAAAATTAATTAACTTGTTCAACAAATTGTCTTATTTTATTTTTTTATCATGTTCTCATTCATCGATGGGTTGTTCAAGACCAGGGATAATATTCTCAAAATATTCGTGTGATATTCGGCAAGATTACTTCTCGTGTAAATTAAATTGATTTCAGAATCAAAATTAGCAAACATTTTATGAACTGAATACAAAAAACAGGAACACAACTGAAACAATAAGAAATTAAACCTAATATTAATTAAAAACACAATTATTGTATGTCACGTGTAACAATTTAATTACGGAAAAAACTGACAGAAAAGCATTTGAAGTTTTATTTGACTATTTCTCCAGTGAAATAGTCACTATAATACTATTCCTATTGGTCTTAATTTTAAAATTCATGACATTTCATTGGTTAATATAAAGCAAGGGAAATAATCGGCTGTAATTACACAAGAGGTTTTTTTGTCCGGATAAAATTGATTTTTTTATGAGAATTTGGTTACTTGGTAAATTGACGACACAAACCACCTACGATAAAAAAAAACTAGTCCGAATGGGAAGTTTTTTTATCAGGTGGTGTGTGAAGTTAATTTACGATTAGATAATTTAATGAATAATTAAAAATAATAGCTAGGTAGTTATGAAAAATTCAAGAATACATTTTTTTACTTAAATATGGCAATTGTTCATTCGTTATCATAGCAACAAACAATACTCAGGTTTGAGAAAGTCTGCCATGGAAGTTTACACACATTTTATTCAGATGCAAAATTAGGGCTAACTTTATCCGATGTCAAAGTCACAAATTCATCGCGGCTTATGGGATTTTTTTATACATGAATTAAATTATCGGGGGTAATACCATAAGAGCTTGTGTTTATTCGGACAAACTCTCATTTTGAATGAAAGCTTTATTGCTTGGTAATTGACGAGAGCAAATAACATGGTAAAATTGCGGCACCAAAGGTGGAGCGATTTTACCTTTTGTTATTTGCTCGAGTCGTATTATCTATAAGCAACAAAGCTTCAGTTTTGTCAAAATGAAAGGATGTCCCGGGAATAAACCCAAGCTCGAATGGTATTTGGTAAGACAACTTAATGAATCATTTAATTAAAAATAATAAACTAACCGGTTATCATAAAGTAAGGGATATATTTCAACTTATTATATATTTTTAACAAACAAAATTAATAACAAAAAGTAAATGGGGTCTAGCTGCTTAAATAATCGGATTTCTGATGTCAAACACTGGTTACCTCCATTTTGTTGTTGTAAAATTACCAACCGTTCCTCCAAATTGTGTACAGCACTATGCAAAATTTCTGATTGAATTGCACGAATTTACTCCTTAATACTGTCCTTTAATTCCTCCAGCGTTATTGGACGTTTTCTAAACACCAAATCTTTTAAATACACCCACAGCCAGTAATCCGCTGGGTTAATATCAGGCGACACTGGTGGACATAAATTTGTAAAATGTCTGCTTATAACACGATCTTGAAAAACCCCAGTTAACAATTATTTAACTGGTCGGTAAATATGAGGAGGTGCTCCATCCTGCATAAAAATCACGTTTTAAATTCCTTCGTACTCATTTTGCAACTGTGGTATTGCATAATCCCCTAACATTTGCAAGTATCGTTCACCAGTAACAGTTACAGATACGGCTTCCCCTTTCTGTATTTCCTCGAAAAAGTATGGACAATGATGACATTAGCTGTGAAACCGCACCAAACGGTGACTTTTTTTGTCATGAAGACCTTGCTGAACGATTTCATGTGGATTTTCTGTTGACCATGTTCGACAGTTTTGAGTTTGAGTTTTCACACCATCATTAAGAGAGAAATGGACCTCACCTGCCCATAAAATACGGGATAACCATCCAAGTTCAATTTCCATCTAAGCGAGTGTTGGTAAAGAAAAATCGTGCCTAAGAGCCAAATCTGCTTCCTTTAATTCAAACAGCAGTTGCAGCTTATAGGGATACATTTTTAGGATTTTTCGTAAAATATTCCAAACCGTGGTGTATGGCATTTGTAATCATCTTGATATCGCATTAACATTGCTGATTTCTAGCGGATTAGTATTGTAGTTCCTGAAGACAACTTTTGTTTTCCATAGATACATTAAAATACCATTATGTACTATCGGTTTCAAAAAGCAAGTCCTGAGTTTAGAATGTTATAATTTTTTTTATTTGGCGTTCGTTTGTTTTGATATTTGGCATGAATGTAGCTTGTACACATCTACCAATGGTCATTAAATATGAAAATTCTAGATGAACCTCTTCTGTAGTTATTTATAAAGAAATAAAAAAAGACCTGTTTTTTGCACATATTTTACATACGGAGAGCTGGAAATATATGTATCCATCCTATACGAACGGGTTAGCAATTACAAATCTTCCAAAAGTTTTCAAATTTTGATAGGAATGGACCTTCTATCAGTACATGCTAACTTTTTTAAAAATGCTTATTTTTGCGTTTCGACTGAACTAAATTGTATGAATTAATTTATAGTAAATAATTACTTTCAAATGAAATCTATTAATTATATAACTTCGACGAAATCAAACAATTTAATCTTGACCGCTGACGAAGAGAGCGCAATATTGTAATAAGTTGAGAGGCGAGGAACTACGAGATTATTTTCACGCCACCGATCCCTGCTAATACAAAGCGCTATATCTGTACATGACTGAATTTTTTTTAATGTAATAAAATAATAAGACTTTGTATAATTCGTATTATATGCATTAGTAATAAGGATTGTACAATATTATAAATAAACAATAGCTATCCAATGTAAACAGTTTAAACTAATAACAAAATGATAAATAACATACTTATGCCTTCCTAAAAAAGAAAATAGAAGACGTAAGTAAAGTTGAACAACAAAGTAAGTGTATATTAAGTTTATCTGCACTACTCCACGATAATGATCAAAATTATTATAACTTTCTTCATTTGAAACAACCAATAACATCCTTTTGTTTTGGTGTGATTTGATCCACATCAAGTTTCGCCTGTGTAAAAGGATTTCCCAGCCATTATACCGATAATATTTTATTTTCATCAAAAATTCAGCCATTTTACCCGCAACTGATGGAGATTCCATCAAAACTGGTTTATATTTAATATAAGCGAATTGTAATTTTCTTAGCCAGTGCTCATACGGGCAAAATCATCGACGGTTTCATTTAAATTTGCATGAAATTATGGAACAGAGGGGAATTCTCCTCTCGCATAAAAATCTAACACCTTCAGTCTCACAATATTATGGAAATAACATTCCAATGGAATCATCGGTGGACCAGTAGAGGTGGTAGATTCTAACAATGTATTTTCGTTGTTGCAAACCCGTATTACGGAAGACTTTGATATATTGAGTCATTTTGCCGTACGTTCAATAACTTTATTGACATCATCACACACTCCACGTTCTTTTTCACGTTCACAACATTTTCTCGCGTTTACTATTAACTGCTGGTTTGGGCATTTTGATAAGCAGATATTATACGTTCACTATCACAACCATATCGTACTAACCATGAAATAATTTATAGGGAACCAAATTGTTTTATAGTTACTTGTAGGTATTTCTTAGTAATGACATTTTTCAAATTGTTTAAAGTAAAAGATTGTGAGGAGTGCTTAAACTAAGTAATTATATCAATTAATGGTATTTATACTTTACATTTAAGGTCAATAATGTTATTGAAGGCTCTTTAAGTACTACTAATCAACGGATTAGAAAAGTTATAATAAGGAAGCAAATTGTTTTATAAGGTACATAGGTATTCCATAATAATTACATTTTTTAAATTATTTAAAGTGAAAGTTTTACTGTTATTAAATAGGTGCGAAACGTTTTTGATTTTTATTGTAAGTACATTATTTCAATTCATACCTTAGTAGGTATAAGTATGTTATTTATTATGTTGTTTTTAATTTTAACTATTTACATTGGATAGCTATTATTCATTTGTAATATTATACAATCCTTATTACTAATACATATAATACGAATTATACAGTCTTATTATTTTATTACATTAAAAAAAAATTCAATCATGTACACAAATCGCAGTTTTGTTTTAGCAGGGATCGGTGGCGTGAATATAATCTCGTAGTTACTCGTCTGTCAACTTATTACAATATTGCGCTCTTTCGTCAGCGGACAAGGTTACAGTTTTTATTGATTACGACGAAGTTATATAATTAATAAATTTCATGTGATAGTGATTATTTACTAGAAATTCATTCCTACGAGAATATGCATTTTTAAAAAAGTTACCATTCTTATTAAAATTTGAAAACTTTTGGAAGATTTGTAATTACTAACCCGTTCGTACTGGTTAAAATTTTATATATTTTCAGCTAAAAATAAGTTACATGACTTCAAAGTCTCCGTATGTAAAATATGTACAAAAACAGTCCTTTTTTTGATTTCCGAAGAGTTTCACTTACAATTTTCACATTTAATGGCCGTTGGTAGATGTGTACAAGGTACATTCATGCCAGATATCAAAACAATCGAACGCCAAATAAAAAAATTATAATATTCTAAACTCAGGTCTTACTTTTTGAAACCGAAAGTAGATTCCATTTACTTTTTGTTATTAATTTGATTTGTTAAAAATATATAATACGTTAAAATATATCTCTTACTTTATGATAACCACGTATATTTTAAGCGTTACTGATAGAATTTAACTATCGTTACCATAGAAAAATCAACATGTAGTTTATCTACTTGTAACAACCCATTTTGAGTTGTATTAAAATATACCGTAATTTATGTTCTTCGTTCATTTAGTTGTAAATATAAGAAAAATTTTATTGAATTATAGGAGTGTGGTAGGAAACTTAATTTGCATTTTGATGTAACTTAAGTGCATATCTTCTTAATGATTTATACTCCCACTTCTTTAAATTATTTTTTTTCTGATCATATCGTTGACTTAATTCTTTGCGCAAATATTTTCGCGCAACACGTCATCGTCTGATATTCTAGGCATCCATTTTTTCTCACTTCTTGTGGTACGCTGTTAGATGCAGGAAGCCATATTTTTGGGTTTCCACCTAAATTTTGTGAAAAGTGCCATTGATTTAATGGTAAGATAATTTAACTCGCAATATTAAAATCTAAAACATTTGCTTTTTGCAGGCACTTTTATTTTTTTACTTTGACACTTTAATTTTACCACCTTTAATTACGCATTTAATGCTACTTTTACGTACGCTTTCATTTTATGATTGCGTTTTGCTTTTAATGCTGAACTAAATTTTGATCACATTTTGTATTTGAACTTTCGAGAAAATGCAATAAAAATTGGATTACCCAAATTTTTTTGAAGAGCAATTTATAAGAAGTAAAATTCCATTTTGGGTGTGGTTTACAACGTAAAGCATTGTTATTGCAATATATTGCGGAACATTGACACAAGCATTACATCACCTTGGTTTGCATTTCCGCATTTATTTTTTATAATACCAGGGGTTCTCAAAAAGATGTATTATATTTTGTACAGGTATCTTAAGTTTAATGATTTCTTAGTATAAGGCTAATTTTAAGATATATTTTATTTCATTCTAATTTTACATGTTAATAAACGTAGTTTGTATATTTTTTTATTTTTACATTTTGGTAAATTTCTATTGTAAACAACCTCGGTTTAGTTATTCCGAGCATAGTTAAAAAGTAAGTTGGCGTCCGAGATCATTTTTATTATTGTTACATTGCTGTTTCTGTATTTATGTTAAGTGGAAATAACACAGCCTTAATTTGTGGTAATTAAACAAATCGAAAGATTGAATCGGCCCACTTTAATTAACTGATTGAGACAAAGGCATTATTTTTGATGAATGGTTTGTATCTCCAGTTAGTTTAATGATTTGTTTTGGAGAACTTTTACAACTTATTTATTTATTAATAGAACACCATATGCACCATTACCACCTTATTTATACGTGGCGTATAAACCATTCAAAACCATTATTCATACACTTGCAAACATACCTACTAGCAGTTAATCCGATGTGAAAGTGATACAGCTTATACTAGAATGCATTGTTTTTGACAGATGAATCAAATTGTAATACCATACGAGCTTGTGTTTATTCCTGTTGTAAGTATGAATGGATCAGTTCTTAAGTTTTCAGACTCTATTACTCTCTTGGGTATTACTGTATCTTCAAATCTCTCATGGGTTGACCATCTTCTGTCAGCTACCAAAACATCTGCTCGTAAAATAGGCTTTTTGAACAGATCTAAGCAGTTCCTACCTCTCGACAACTCCTTCTGCTGTATAAGGCCCAAATTCGGCCTCATCTGGAATATATTTCTCACCTCTGGGTTAGTGCTCCCCAATATGCTCTCGATATCGTTGATCGTATTCAAAAGAAAGCGATTAGGCTTATAAATGACCCGTCCTTAACATCTCACATACATTCCCTTGAGCATAGAAGGATGGTTTCAGTTCTTTCTTTGTATTATCGTTATTACAACGGCTATAGTGCTGCTGGATTATATTCTTTGATACCATCTCGGGCTATCTTTGCGAGAAACAATCGGTTCGCTTATTCACATCATCAGTATGCAGTGCAAATCTCCACTTGTCGTACCAAACGGGCGCAATCCACATTTTTCTAGACGGCTTCTAAACTCTGGAATGATCTCCCTAGTTCCTGCTTTCCTCTCACTTATGATATGAGAAAATTTAAGGTAGCTGTTGATAGGCATCTATTGGCAATTCATTCTCCTCTATCCATCTTCCTAAGTGTTCCTGAGTGCTTTAGCACGATAGGCCAAATTTAGCCTGTTCAGGTCCACAATCATAAACAAAAAGAACTTAATAATAAGCTGTATTTTAAGCGTTACTGATAGAATTTAACTATCGTTACCATGGAAACATATCAACTTGTAATTAAAATTATTAATTTTATTACATACATAAATAAAAGTTTTCTACTAGATTTGAACCTACGAGCTGTATTTGTAGAGTACCGCGTATAACTGCGCATCAGGTTCAAGCCCCAATCGATGTAAACTTTGTCTTTATCGATTGGGGCTTGAACCTTAATGGCGCAGTTGGTTATCACGGTACTCTAGCAAAGTACAGGTTGTAGGTTCAAATCCTACTTGAGGTAAACTTTTATTTATGTATTTAATGAAATTAATAGTAATTTTTGATTACATATTTACCTTTGAACTTATTTGTTCATAACAAAAACTTATAATAATATCAACTTGTAGTCTATCCACTTGGAAACATACCTACTATATTGACTGTATTACTTTGCCATTCACGCTTCTATTTTCATGATTTTGTTTTTAATAAAATTTAGTTTAGAGCCGATATTTTGGTTTCTAAACGTTTTTTTTAGTAAGAGTGTTAGTACGAGAGCGAAGGTGTTATGGAGGTAGCTGTTGTTCAGAGCGATCTGAATCGGGCCTAGTTTTAGTTAAAGTCCTTTAACATGAAACTATTTTCGGTGTACTGCGATAACAGGTGCGAATGGTCGTACATGAGGCAATAAGAAAATGTTACAAATTTCTTAACCAACGCATTAAGAAATATGCTTAGTCCCACCTCACTCATATTTTGTTATTTTACTTCTGAACTACTCACCAAATATTCTGAAATACACCAGAACAAGGTGATTATATATTTACATCCATATTGCTACTATAGTTGTAATTTGTTATTAACGAAAAATGCATAAGGTGTAAGGCAGTATACGCTGCCTTTTGGTCTTACAATACATATTGATTATACACCACATTTATTGAAAGCTGGGGAAATACTAAAGAATACAGGAAATCGAAATAATGAGTCTTACAGAAAAGTGAATTAGAAAGAAATAAATGTCTAGGCTTTTGTGATATCCACTTAGTAGAAATAAATATAATATCGCTCCCTGGAGAGGCTTTATTTTTAAGATAAAATCTATCGTGCTTATCTAACGCGTTCTAAGCAAAAGCTTAACTTGTGTCTGATTAAAACGAAGATATTAAATAACGGACTAAGCAAACAATAACATGACATAAGTGTTCCGAAGTGTTCAGACGGTCCTAGTCTACAAACACTTAACAGGAGAAAACTTTCAAGTATTGTTCGTAAAAATTAATTTCTTCCGTACTCAATTACTATTAGCAATTTATTTCTATGAAGAATTTTAGAATAGTTAGTAGGGTGACGTTTAGGCCATGTTTACAGCACAAAGATAATTCCAATATCTATAAAAATAATGACGCGAAACTTGGAAAATCCAAGTGGTCAAGAAGAAATACGATTCAACGTCTGGAACTGTAATGTTATCTACAAATAGCCGACCTCCGATAACAATAAATGTTATAGTTCTGTTTTTATTAGAAAAATACTTGAGAAATTGAGCACAATCTTACACATGAAAACGTTTTTATATGTAAAAGTCAATCATATATAGATTTTTATGATTAAAACTTTAATTTCTAATTTTTCTGTTTTCAAGTCATTGATGTTTAAAATGATACATACATGTATTAATATTGTATTTTAGATTTCTCGTGGGTTACGCGTCGTTCACTTCTTTCTTTTACATTTCTTTTAGTCTTGTTATTGATTGTACCTAATTTATTAGTAATGTTCCTACAGTTTCTGTGTAGTTTATAATATACTTTATCTTGATACACTATTGCAGTTATGGTAAAAAAATAACTGGCATCCATAGTTTGTAGGATTTTAATTAAACAAATGAAACGGACTAGAACGCATAACATTAGCACCGAGCTGGTAGCGTAGTAGTGACACGACCTGCTTAGTATTCGGGAGGTAATCGGTTCGATTCCCATTACCGTCTACCTTGTATGAGGTTTTTTCAGGGGGTTTCCTTATACACATGTAGCGGCATGGCCACTGCGTACATGCACAACTTGTGCGGCTACTTAGGCGAATGCTGGAGTAGTATTTTCCCTCTCAGAATCCTAACTCCGTTGTCATTCCACTCCTATCCTGACCACGCCCATCCTTAATCCCACCATGCATATATACGTAAGTATGTATGTATTCTAGGAATCCATGATTGTGGCTGAAGGAGCTCGGAAAGTTCGAGCAGACCGCCCTCCCCCTTGGACAGGGAATGAAATACGTGGCCCTTTCCTTTCCATAACGTTAGCTTTACATCAGTTCGAGTCGTTAAGAATTGTTCTAAACAAATTTAAATAATTTATACAATACTTTGATTGCTTCAAATAATGTATTTATTATTGTTTAAATATTTATTTAGTTTGTACCATGTCGGCACCACCCTTCTACTTGTTTTTTGTTACGTCGTTGGCCATGATCCCTTTCAATGACGTCTCGCTTTCCACTTCTGCTTTCACTTGTTTATTACTGACTTCTCGCCAAAATTAAGAATTTGAATTTGTATGGCGGGGTATTTAAAATCAAGCTTCGCCACTGCTCTCAATCTTTCAAGAGGGCCCTCGTAAGGCATTTAACAAATCTACAAGGCATCAACTTCGTAGAGGTCGCATTTTGAAAATTAGCAATGTTTTTTGGTAAGTCGCCCATCTTGGTTATAGGAGCATCTAATTGACAATATTAGGGAAATTTCAAATCTTTAGTTAGGAAAGACCTTTTTGATCATGGTGCGAAAATTACTTTTTTTGTTAAGGCCCTGGCTGACTGGTTTAAATTCCTGATTCATATTTAACATAAATGGGAGAAAGAAGAAGCTTAATGAGAAAAAGTTACTATAGTA
The DNA here is from genome assembly GCA_036346205.1 of Vesta saturnalis. NCBI lineage: Eukaryota > Metazoa > Arthropoda > Insecta > Coleoptera > Lampyridae > Vesta > Vesta saturnalis. Next base: position 1,955,528 of record JARFJB010000491.1, on the reverse strand, counting down.
GACCTATTTTAGATGTAATGTTCTTTTGATTGAATTGCTGAAGTCCTCAATCCTGAGAACCTACGTATCACGTGCAAGCTTACATAAAATATAACAAATAACTGATACATAGTTCAATTTATTTACACAAAGAAAAAATGAAGATATAAGTATGCCTGTATCATATAAGTCCATGTGAAGCTTGTATTCAGAAACATGGATTAATTTTTAAAGACAATTCTAAAATTAACCTTGAACTGAGTTTTGCAATATATAGGTACCGTTGACAAAATATATTTGTATAATAGTATTAAGCGAGGTACAAGACCCCAAAAAAAGGTAGAAATATCGACGTTTGGCTATAAGTCAAAAACAAAAGAAGATATTAAATTTTGGATTTTGCTTGAAATCTAGGTCAATAAAGTAGTACGAGAATGTAAAAAATGCAAACTTGTATCTTTGATAACAACAAAGATATCTTGAAAAAACAACTAAAACAACAAAATCGGGACACAGCGGTACTCTGCAATTTCGTTGTCAACGTTTACACATTCGCAACTAGATATTATAGATTTACAGTTCCAAAAACACCACATATTCAAAACCGACATCAGATCGATTAGCGATACAATAATATTTTTTATATACCATCCTATCAATTTTAGCACAAAAGGTCATTTTCATGTCTGAATAACAACATTAGCCATTTGGATATTGTGCACTATTGTGGCTAATCTACTTTTACACGCAACCAAATTACTACACTTGATTTAAAAAATCTAGAGAGCAAAACTGAACGCTAATTATTACCATTGGAAATGGTAAGGTAACCTAACGGTATATTTCAATTCAAATTTTATACCATCTAGTTTAAAAGAGTGTAACAAGTGATAAAGTTTGTAATAGCGCTTTTGGTCCTTCAAACATATCTGTAGAAAATACAAACCAAAATATTCCCAACAAAAAATACGGGGTTCTAGGAAGAACTAAATGTAGTGCGAAAAAATTGTTATCAAAATTGCTACGCCTGCCACTGCACAAATTACAATGTCTGCAACTTAAGATGGCCTACATAGAAGAGAACTAAATGCGTAATTTAATTCCTTTTGTATAATTTCTAAAGATAATGCCCATTGGCGATGGTATTAAACTATAATAAAACAAATTTTTTATTAATTCGATTGCGTATATTTAAAATACTTAGTTTTTAGGCTTTTTTTAATGGTGTATATTTGTATTTATGTTATACAAATGTAAACGTTTTGATAACACTTACAGTTACGTTAGTCACTAGTAATACAATCTTTCAGAATTGTGTAAGATGTTGAAACAAATTTATAAAATTTGAAAAGGTGAAAACGCAAACGTAACCCTGCTGTATTAAATGAAATGAATGAATGAGAATAGGTAACTTCGTAAAAACTACAATAATAACATGTCAGGTAGACGTTTAACCTTCATCTCCGATAGACGTGAATAGACATTTCGATGGTAATAATTCTAAAACCGATCGCGCGGCAAGAATATTGTAAATACAGTTTACGCGTGCTAAGTCCTATTAAATAATCTTTAATGTGTATTTGGCAACGTATCAGGAAATTTTATAATGAACACTTATATAAAATTCAATTATCTTTATAAAATATGTCTAACCAAATTCTGTAAACTTTAAAGGCTTACTTAAATTCCAACGCCATTAAATTGGGTTTGGGACTATTCGCCGTCGCCGATTCGCCGTCGCCAATTCGCCGTCGGGACAGTTGGCCGTCGGTCAAATTCGCCGTAGGGACGATTCGCCGTCGGGGGATGTTTTAGACGAATTTATAAAATTAATTTGTTCTTAGGTATGCCAACACACAAAAAAATTTCATTATCCATTATGACAACTTTCAACCACCTGATTAACTCAAATAATCGGTACAACTAAATGTTTTTGTTCTATGCTTTTGTATTTATAGCAATATCGAGATGTAATTATTGTTAAATTAAGATTACGTTAATTATCAAAGGATTATTTGAGGTAAATTGCGGAAAAACCATTTATTTAAAATAAAGAATGTCATAGAAAGTCTATTTAAAGTAAAGACCCTCATTATAAACATGAAAACACAATTTTAAGGAGACACTCATTACCAACTCATAGAAAATCTATTTAAAGTAAGGGTGTCCATTATCATACGAGAAATATAATAGCACATCAAAAATTGGCGACGGCGAATCGGCGAAGGCGAACCGGCGACGGCGAATTGTCCTAGACCCCATTAAATTGCCCGTCGCAAAAAAAGTTTCATAGAACGTAATTACTTTGTAATTTTAAAATCCATGTGCAGATATTTTGATATCTTTAAAATGTACAGATGTTTCAGAAATAAAAGACAAATACTGCGAATGATAAACTCCATCTCTCTGCCGCTTTATTTCTCGTACTGGAGTAGAAACTAACATACATCCACAAACATACAACCGCGCGCGCATCTTGACACACCACTCGCCGATACACGGGCGCATTGACACGTAGACAAACGGACACACGGGCAAACGGACACCCGGACACGGACACACGCGACACGCATACTCGCTTACACGCAGATACACGATCACGTAGACACGAAAATAGACCGATACGTAGGCACGCAAACAGGTAGACACGCAGACACGCGGATACGTGGGCACGCGGTCACCCAAACTAACAGACACAGACACACAGACACACAGACACACAGACACACAGACACACAGACACACAGACACACAGACACAGACACAGACACACAGACACACAGACACACAGACACACAGACACACAGACACACAGACACACAGACACACAGACACACAGACACACAGACACACAGACACACAGACACACAGACACACAGACACACAGACACACAGACACACAGACACACAGACACACAGACACACAGACACACAGACACACACATACACGCAAACAGGTAGACACGCAGACACGCGGATACGTGGGCACGCGGTTACCTACACTAACAGACACACAGACACATAGACACACAGGCACACAGATCCACAGACACACAGACACACAGAAACACAGACACACAGACACACAGACACACAGACACACAGACACACAGACACACAGACACACAGACACACAGACACACAGACACACAGACACACAGACACACAGACACACAGACACACAGACACACAGACACACAGACACACAGACACACAGACACACAGACACACAGACACACAGACACACAGACACACAGACACACAGACACACAGACACACAGACACACGACACACAGACACACAGACACACAGACACAGACACACAGACACACAGACACACAGACACACACACAGACACACAGACACACAGACACACAGACACACAGACACACAGACACACAGACACACAGACACACAGACACACAGACACACAGACACACAGACACACAGACACACAGACACACAGACACACAGACACACAGACACACAGACACAGACGCACAGACACACAGACAGACAGACACACGGACACACAGACACACAGACACTCAGACATACAGAGACACAGACATACAGGGACGCAGACACGCAGACGCGCATACACGCAGAACGCAGACACGCAGACACGCAGACACGCAGATACGCAGGCACGCAGACACGCAGATACGCAGACACGCAGACACGCAGACACGCAGACACGCAGACACGCAGACGCGCATACACGCAGAACGCAGACACGCAGACACGCAGACACGCAGATACGCAGGCACGCAGACACGCAGATACGCAGACACGCAGACACGCAGACACGCAGACACGCAGACACGCAGACGCGCATACACGCAGAACGCAGATACGCAGGCACGCAGACACGCAGATACGCAGACACGCAGACACGCAGACACGCTGACACGCAGACACACAGACACACAGACACACAGACAGACACACAGATACACAGATATGATTACAAAATTTGATTAAATAACGTGTTGAGTTCGTCATTTGGGTGAAGTTGAGCTTTCTTAAGAAAAATCTCTATTCTAAATAGAAGTCATCTTCGAATTACGAGAGATATTTTCCCAGTTTATGTATTTCTACATGTCTTTGAAGTAGTAAATAACGCCACTGGGCGTATATGTATGTATATATATATATATATATATATATATATATATATATATATACATGTATTTTAAAATAACCGACAAACGAAAACTGGAGATTCTACGATTCAAAATAAGACAAAAATGACCATAAACGCTTTTCCGAAAATGCTTCCTAACCGAGATTCCTTTTGAATGCAAGCTTGTATTCTTCTTAGCAAATGAAACCTAACACGCTGAAAAATTTGTGGCATAGCCCTAATCTCATCGCATGCCATCTGTATGCGATTCCAAAGTTGCTCTCGATTATCAATTGAACAGAATAGATACGAGATTTCAGATACCCCCACACAAAAAAAGCCAATGGGTTTAAATCTGGCGAATTAAGACCTTCGTATTGAAACTTAATGGTTTTCGAATTAAGATCTTCGTATTGAAACTTAAAATGGATTTCTGAAATTGGCGTTTAAATTTTTCATGGATTAATTCATTGGAAATAGAAATTTCAAAAGTTGAGCTACTGTTTTCCTGTAAACTTTTATAAAATGGTTCTAAAGATGATGAAATTATGAAATCACCCTTCGAGTTGTTTGTTTGAATCATGTGCCGTTGAAGTAATTTTTACTTTATGCGTTTTAGAGATTGACTCCGTATTTCTGCCAGGATACAATACTTCAGTCCGTTGGTGTTAACTAATCATCGTTAATATGTCTGAACCACAATTTGTATTGAGTAAACGTTCAGAACACATGCCCTTAAAGCTCGATAGGGCGAGTTGGTAACAGACTGTAGCGTTAACATCTTTCGTGCGAAAGTTTGTAAAGAAATGTGGTGCAATATTATTGAGAGGAGGAAGAGGCTGTTTTTTTGCGCGGTTAATTAGCGGGGATTCTTGATATGACTATGGTGTGTGAAGGATGTGATCTGTTAGCGGAGGCGTGTGCCATTTGGGATACCTGCAGAACCTAACGTATCGTGGAAGTTGTGTACAACTAAGGCACCATTTAGGTGGATATATGTATGGTGGTTCATCCGTCCAGGGAATTTTGTGCTGAGGTTGCGGATACTGTGTGCCGTTGTTTACGTCTCATAAAAGGGACGTGTTTTGCTAACTGCACCCTAACTGTGAAATAAATCAACGCACACCTTGCGTATTGACATTATTGAATAAAAATTGTTGTGTAGGCACATCGTATTGTTTTACCCGTAATAACAATCAGCCGTAACAGACGAAGGTCTCCTTGTACATAAATTTGTAAATAGATACTTTTAATCGTAAACAGACTTGTAAATAAAGCTACTGAATTAATTTAAGATTTTGTAAATAATATAGTGCATGAACGCTTTTGTGAAGGTAAACTTCACAACGTCGAAGTCGGTCAATTACGCATACAACGTAAGGAACTTGCTATTTGGTGAATTGCTGCATTTGATTGCCGTAAAACTTATTAAAAGTTCGCTAACGAGGGCATCGTCAGAGAGGCCGCTCGTCTACAAAAAAATTTCGTACTGTAAAATTGATTTTGAGTGAGCATTCGTTTACGTAAATATTTTGAATTTTGACCATATTTATGTAACTTTAACTCCCAAATTTTAAACTAAGGCAGAGAACGAACTTGCAAGCTGGACCAAATTTAGTAAGAGGGGTGGTACATTCTCCCCTATTATAAATTTTTAAGATAACCGTTGTTGTGTGTTTTTTTACTTATGTTAGTACAATAGATCAATTGGATTTAATAGCCTTATTTGTAATCTCGCGAAAGAAATTATTAACGAAAATTGGTGATTTAAACGATTAAAACTAAAAGATTTAATTAATAGCTAATTTTATTGATTTGTTTTAAAAGTGACCAGTGGCAATTTTATAAAATGGACGTATTTAGTTTCATATAGTTTTTGATTAAATAGTGTTTTTTGTTTAACGTAGCGAATTAGGGAAATTTTGAATGCCGTTTGGCTAGCTTAGGTCTAATTATTTTATTTTGAGTGTAATTGATGGCAGAGTTTTTCAGAGTTAAAGAAAGCCATTGAGCCCCAACACCTGATTTGCGTGCACGCTTCCCTTGTATTTGAAGTGTGTGGTTGTTTTGGAGATTTGTTCTATAGCTAAAGTTTCGAAGCATCTCCTACGTGCACCTGGAGGTAGCCAACGTAAAGGTACATAAGTGAGACCTTTTGATTGTTTAAGTATGATTTATCTACATGTGCCCAGGCGTATTCTTACCGAGTTTATTTTAATAACAGCTTGGCGCCCATTACTCGACTTTATTCCAATTGCGACGCACCCTTATTTGCGACTTTCGACAATACGACTAACCACCTTTAGTATTTTTAAATTCAAAAATACGCCCACGGCCCTCTGTCCCATCTAGCTAGTCTGGTGCACTTTAATTATCTGTTACCTTCCTTGTTAATTTCATTTTAGACCGTAACAACATAAACTTAATAAGTAATGAAATCGCAAACTTTCACGATTAGCATTTATGATTAAATTTGTAAACATATAAAAATGCACGATTATAACTCAAAAGATAAGTATTTTAATGAATAATACGTTTGAATGTTATAGGTTTTATTATTTAAATTAAACGATCTTGAAACGGTTTGTTAGTGTACCTTTGAATATGAATCTTTAATCCTTCACACTTTATAGAAGTAAATATACTAATACAAAATAGAGCAATTCGGAACTTGCTTTGTCATATTACGACTGTGATTGAAGTTTACCTCGTCTTGTTACAATACTAAATAGAAATACTTCATAAATGAAACATATTAAACGCTTTCTAATTCTATGTCTCTGACTACGAAACTTATCAAAGGTTTAATAAATAATTATTGACAATAAAACACAATTTCTTATCATTTCTAATTCCATTGTCCGATTAATCTATAAGTAAGAACGGAAAGATTAAAATGCTAAAGATACTATCCTTTTTCATTTAGAGCGTATTCATTTCATCAATACCTATTTTCTAGTGTTTTTGTGTGAAAGGTGGCGTTTTTTAAAAGAAAAACCTTAGCGAATTTAGAGCTCAAAGATGGCGTAAAGATAATACAGATAGAAGTTAAAATTCTTGACCTGGCTTTTCGAAATGTTTACATCTGCATTCAAGACGGCCACAGAACTTCACCAAAAGTCTGCAAGAATGTGCGGTTCTATAGTTTCACAATCAGCTACACGTGATGGGAATATTGCTAAAATTAAAACGGAATCGTCTTTTATTCAAAATTCATAACCGCCGAGGAAGACGAACAAAGTAAATCATCTGTTAAACGACCGCCCCAATAAAAACATAAAATTGAATAAATTACCAATATTGGCCATTACAATTTCACGCCATTGCTTGCGAAAATAATATTTTAAAATTTCCGTAATATAATTATCAATCTACCGCAGCAAGACGCGGCATCATTTGTTTTATGTTTTCATTTGTTCTTTCACGGCCCACTAGACGCCGGTAATTATTCTTCCTTTTTCACAAAACTTTTGCGAGAGTTTTTATTTCATAAAGCCCTTGAATGTCTTAATTGAAGGTACACTACACCATGTTTTACTCCTTCTTCATTGTCTCGATAATTTTTCATTTCCCTCAAAGTTTGAGAACAATATTTAATGAGAATTAGCGCCGGTATCAATTCTACTAACGTGGTTAGCACAATTCACTTCAGTAGAAGGTGGTAATTATTTTTAAAAGTTGCTTAAAACTTTTTAAAGACGCAATTGCGTCACATCCGGCGCAAACATTATTTTCACTTTAACAAAGAAATACACAATGTACCTACCTACTACAATAGCCATTAATTAAAACTTGAAGTGCTGTTTTAATTTTTTTTAATAGTTTAAAACGGCATCCAGTATTCACGCTTACTTTAAATATCACTGTGGATAGAATTATGCTAATAGTAATTAAAAAAAAATAAAGGTGATAGCATTATGTAAAACAAATTCTTTCGAACGTCTCAACTTATTTTAATAACAGTTTCAAAGTTAAATAATTGATTTCTCAAAAGCGGATCGTCTGTTCAAAACAAAAGCTCTCTTTTAAGATGAATGATTGAATTCGATGTGACTTTTGTTACCTTTCAAGAAATTTATTCTTCCTCGGATTTGTAATCAGGCATATACAGATACCCTACTCCTCTTTTTTCTTTTAGTTTTATTAAATTAATTTTTTTTTTGTAAAACTGTTCGTTCGTACTTAAAAAAAATACATTATGTAAACATAGACACACTTTAACTTTAAAATATGAAATGTACAAAACTTTTCAGAAATGTTTGCAGTAAATTGAGTAAAGAAAGATTAGTTAAAATTGAATTAGATAAATATCTGTTTTGAATGAAAAGCTATTTGCGAAAATTATATTTAAATGAACAATGGAAGATTCATTCAAAATTTTTCGCAAATTTATACAGTCCGTATCAAAGAAACGAACGTTAAAGTAATATTTTATATTACTAGCTCCAACACGTTTTGGTATAGGAAATTGCATTTAATGTTTATTAAACAACTATTATAACACGCCTCAACCTTGTGAGGTACAGAGCGTATGAGTATAATGAACATAGATACCAATATCATTTATAAAGGAAGTAGGTTATACACGGTGTTTCAAAAATGTCTGCAAAAATTTCTAGGACGTATTCTGTGTGTGAAATTAAGCTAATTTTGTCAAATGAACATATGGTCTAAAGGCCACCATTTTCGAGATATAGGGTGTTGAAGCTTCGAAAAAAGGGACATTTTCTTTTGATTTCTCAGGAACTATACACACAGACAATCTGATATTATGTACATTATCCACACTCTCCACGAATCATACACTGATTCTCGCGATACTCAATTATTCGATACAGTGGTGGAGGTACGGTCAGGTCGAAAGGGTTTTCTTGGTTTAACTTCTACGCCACTGGATGTACTCGAATTTTGTTTTTATTTACGTATTTGGCAACTCAATATACACGAATAAAGTAATAAAGTCACGTGTTATTTTGTGATTTGACGGCTCGTTTCCAAGATAAACAAGAAAATTTCATTTTATGTACTTCATAGCGTATCCCACTAGTTCACTATTTCGATCAGAAAATCAGTGCAAATGAGGAATAATTGAGTATCACGAGCATCAGTGAATGATTCGTGGAGAGTGTGGGTAATGTACATAATATGAGATTGTCTGTGTGTATAGTTCCTGAGAAATCAAAAGAAAACGTCGCTTTTTTCGAAACTGCAACAACCTGTATCTCGAAAATGGTGGTCTTGGACTATATGTTCATTTGACAAAATAAGCTTAATTTCACACAGAATACGTCCTAGAAATTTTGGTGGACATTTCTGAAGCACAGTGGATCATATGAAGAACTTAAATTTTGAAGATAACTAAAAATAAATGTTGTAATTTTCTTAGAAACTCACCATTATTAACAGTCACAAGAATTATGTTGAAAGTTGGAGATGTGTTTGGTACCAAAATACTATACATTTAGCTTGGAATACAGATTGTACATTTGCTTTTATCTATGAAGTAGATTATTTACTTGAACACCATTGGGTTTCTTAGGTTCTTGGGGACTTCACCCTGGGACTTTGATATGATTATATAAACACTACGTTCAAAACAGCAGACAGCTTTGCTTGCTTCGTGAACTGCAGCACTAATGTTTATACTTGTGTTAATAGTATTTTACGTTATTAGTATGGTAAATAGGTTTTACTGGTTGACGTAGCCGAATCTGCTGATACTACTAATATAGCGATACATGTCATAGAAACAATCTATTTATTTATCCTCGAAATACAGCACACTACCTTGACTGTTCTCCTACAACTAAACTATATTTTTATAACACTTAATACACTATTCAATCATCGTCCTCCACCCGCTGGCTTCCGAGTTCGATTAACCGGTTCCCACACCGGGAAACTTACTGTAAAAACTGTAATCTTGCCAATAATGTAATACATTTGTTATGCATTTGTAAATAATATTTATGCACGAATACATTATAATTATAACCAAACTTCTTTGGTGTAACAGTCTTTTTGTAGCCCACGGACTATAATGAAATGTGAATAATTGAAAACACAAAACTATGAGTTAATTTACAATGAAATTATTACAATTAATCATGTTTATAAAGGGTTTTCCAATAAGAGGTGTTATTTTGAATAGCCCGCTATTTCGGTAGATGTCACTTTTGAAGCTGTCATTTATTGACATTTGACAAGTAAAAACTACGCGATTAATAAAAATGGAACGATACACGCTTCAACAACGCATTGAAATTATTAAAATTCACTATAAAAATGGTGAAAATTTGGCAGAGACGGTTCGTAAAACTAAAACATTTTTTGGGTCGTCGTGAAGCACCTTGTCGGACCGCAATACAGAAATTGGTGAACAAATTCGAGCTATTGGGACAAGTTAATGATGTGAAGAATAAAACCCGTGCACGTCGCTCAAGAACAACTGAGAATATTGCTGCTGTAGCCCAAAGTGTTGAAGAAAACCCAGGTTTGTCCATTCCTCGTCGTTCTTTGGAATTGGGCATTCCACAAACGTCATTACACCGTATTTTGCATAAAGACTTGGGTCTTAAGGCTTATAAAGTTCAGTTAACACAAGAACTCAAGCCGGCCGATCATCAACAACGTCGTGTCTTTGCTGATTGGGTCGTTGAAATGCATGAAAATGATCCGGAATTCCATCGAAAAATCATCTTGACTGATGAGGCCCATTTCCACCTCGGTGGGTACGTCAACAGGCAAAATTGTCGCATCTGGGGTTCGGAAAACCCAAGAGTTATTGTTGAAAAGCCTCTCCATCCTCAACGTGTGACTGTTTGGTGCGGTTTATGGTCTGGCGGGGTCATTGGACATTACTTTTTCGAAAATGAGGCTAGAGCAACAGTTACGGTGAATGGATTGCGCTATCGAGAGATGATTAATGATTTTTTATGGCCGGAATTGGATGGTATTGACCTGGACAACGTTTACTTTCAACAAGACGGCGCTACGTGCCACACAAGCAACGAAACCATTGATCTTTTACGGGAAAAGTTTCCGGACCGTGTTATCTCTCGAAGAGGTGATCACAATTGGCCACCGAGATCTTATAATTTAACACCTTGCGACTTCTTCCTTCGGGGCCACATGAAAGATAAGGTCTACGCCAACAGCCCAGCGTCGATTCAAGACCTCAAAGATGGAATTCGTGAGGCTATCGATGACATAGGGCAGCCACTTTGCGATTTGGTTATGGAAAATTTCATGAAAAGGATATGGTCCTGTAAGCGTGGTCGTGGTAGCCATTTGGCTGATATTGTTTTCCATTATTAACGGCATACCTTCCTCTTTATAATGAAATAAACATCCGATCAATTATCTCAAAAAATTCCATTTTTCTTTGAATATCAAAATAACACCTCTTATTGGAAAACCCTTTACTAGGTGGTAGAATTCCTTAATTTCATTAATTTTATTTCTGGAAATATCTTAGTTATTGCGCTTAAAACTAATTAAACCAAAACGTCAAATGAATGATCATGACTGCTTTTGTACTCGTTTTCACGGTAGCGCACCAATACCTACTATCACACATGAGAAATGTATTTCTTTTGTAAGCAATTAAAGTTATAATTCATTTTTAATATTCAATACATTAATCGTTCATAAAATTTTGTATGCATTCCGGGCATAACTGATTTTTATAGTCCAACCGCACTTTTCGAAATAGCGCCTCGGACTATGAAAACCACATTCTACCCTTAATACATAAATAACTATAAAAATATGAATTTATTATGTAAAGATGTATTTATAATGACATTTCTAAGTATCTCGTCAGTCGTGGCTTAAAGTACGACAACGAGTTACTAATTGTCAATTTGCGGTCACACATGCTATTTTAATGATGATTGATGTAAAATTTTTACAACTTAGTTGCTTGTAAAAGTGATTTTACAAAGGTTATCTTTAGTTAGGGTAATGCATGTTTACTATTGAGTTACAAAATAATTAAACATATTCATTTATTTACCACTATCTTTCCACTGTTCTATCCTTTCTGTTAAGAGCTACAATTATATCAATTACTTCATTTGCATTAAATATTATCATTATGAAGAATTTATAAACAATAAACACATTAACAAAAATATCTGGCGTGGAGCAACACACGATCTCCCACCCTACAAACGGAATAATTTTAACAACAATTTTTTGGGATAATTATGCAACCGCCTTTATAATAAGTTCATTACGAAAAAACATAAACAATAATCTATGTCAAACAGATGTTCATGACAGACAGAGGTTAGTCGACATCTAGATGCTAACTTAAAAACTTAAAAGAAATGAAATAATTTTTATTATAATTTTTTTAAGATAATTATGCAACCTCTTTTTTATACGTTCACAACGAAAACTGGCAACACTGTAGAAACAAAAACAATAATCTGTGTCAGAATGACGTTTAAAACTTCATGTCAGAGATTAACAGATACAAACACGTGTTCCAAAGCCGCCCGCTTCTATAAGATATCAATAATACAGTTTAACCTTTTAGTTCATATTTAATTATTTGTAGATTTACCTTGCGTTATATTAAGAAACTGTATAAAGAATACATTTTCTCTAAAAATATGTCTATACTTTTTCTTATAAAATTAATAGTTATTCAGATATTGAAACACTTTTAACGACCACTTAAATTCTACCTTAGGAATTTTTTCACCGCTAAATTACGCGTCGTATGAAAAAATTACATAGAACATAATCGCTATGTTTAAGGTCTAACCAAAAACTCAACCTAATAAACCACTCTCACTACCGCCGGGTTACGCGCATACACATACACGCGCATACGCACACACGCACACACGCACACACGCGCACACGAACACACGCACACACACACGCACACACGCACACACGCACACACCCACACGTACACACGACACACGCAGACACGCAGACACGCACACACGCACACACGCACTACGCACGCACGCACACACCACACACGCACACACGCCACACGACACACACACACCCACACACGCACACACGCACCACGCACACACGCACACACGCACTACGCACACGCACACCACAACACGCACACACGGCCACACGGACAAACGACACACGCACTCACGCACACGCACCCACGCACACACAGCACACGCTCGTCCAAACACGCACACGCCACACGCACACACACACACGCACACACAGCGCACCACGCACAGCGCACGCACACCACCACACGCACACACACACACACACACACACACACACACCACACCGCACACACACACACACACACACACACACACACACACACACACACACACACACACACACACGACACACGCACACACGCACACAGCACACCACACACCACACACGCACACAGCACACACACGCACACACGCACACACAACACCACACACGCACAAGACACATACACACCACACACACACACACACACACACACACACACACACACACACCACACACACACACGCACACACGCACACACGCACACACGTACACACGCACACACACACACACGCACACACGCACACACGCACACACGCACACACGCTCGCCCACACACGCACACACGCGCACACGCACACACGCACACACGCACAATAGACACCCATACAGGCGCACACACACACACACACACACACACACACACACACGCGCGCGCGCGCATTAAATTTACGCTAAAAAAATGTTTGGAAAAAAATCTGTTTTTGTTCGCCTCGCTTCGTTCGGCGACTAAACGAAAACTTTCCGACACTTCTGAACATAATAAAATAATGTAGTGTTAATCTCTGTACGTGCTTTAATGTCAATAATTATTAAACCAGTGATTGACGCTAGGATCCCTTAACATCCTGTAAGTATGCTTATATTTCTTTTTTCGTACTTTTCTTCAAGTGACTGTAGTGGGTAACAGTATATTACATACCGAGGCGGAAAGTGTTCTATTCCTGTTGAGAGACGTATAGTTCTCGAGACATGGGAATGGTATTTTTTTCGAAGTTTGTATACGATTTTATTCACAATTATAGAACAAGCAACATTATGCCATTCAAATCAAAAAATTTTGGTACACATCCATCACGGCTTCTCGTTTAATATTGAAGGTCGTGACAAAGCGAGTTTTAATTTTTACTTTAATGAGAACCCATAAATGCTATGCTTACTATTTTTCTATTGGTTTTGTCGTTACTTGTTATCAATAATTCACTTATTAAGTATGCTTATTAATGAAAACGTGTTGTTTGTTTCCACCTATTGCTTGCATTCACTCCTCACCATATACGCACGTGAGAAAAAATGGTTGCATACTTTTGACCCTTTATTAAAATTGACAAGTTGGTAAGTTGACATTGATAGTTTAAATCGACAGTAGCTCCCCCACACAGATTGGAAAGTGGTCCATTACTCACCGCTTCATCTCATTACTGTCTCCTTTTATTGTTATTGCAGGCCGCTTAAAGTGAACCCGTAGAATCACTCACTTTTCAACCTTCAAATGGTTAAAAAACGGTATGTTACAAACTAATTGTGAATAAAATATTTTTACGGCTCTTAATTTAATGATATTCCACAGCAAACAAGGGAAAGAAGTGCTCGCAATAACATTATAGAAGGTTTGACCTTTGCTAAAGTTTAAACTGGACTACACATTCAATACGGTTCCTTGTACATAATATCAAGATGTTGAACCAAAAAGGGTTGAAAACGACTAATCTCACTTATATGCAGCAAACCCTACTATACCACAGGGTTCTAATCTGGGAGCATTAATATTTAATTGCATTAGCTACGTAATATTTTTATGAATGTATTTTATTAGTGGTTTACAGTAATTAATCTTCTAAACTAGTACTTTAGTGTATCTCCTTCATTCACACCTAAAACAGAAATATTCACTTATAAAAAATTAAAAGCGACTTGCTCATTTTATTACTGTAATTTTGCAATTCTTAGTTAATAGTTTGTTTTTTCTACATTTACAATGAGAGTTAGGGACTAATCGAATGATTCGTAAAAAGAGTGGTAAGCCTCAAATTGTAACAAGCTTGTTATTAGTTACAAGGTAGAAAATAATTAAAACATGTTTGCCATTTAATTTGTATCGGATTGACTATTGGTTAGTTGGACGCACATGTACGTACTACGTATGTAATATTGCATGGCTAAAGTATTAAGGCTATTAACGGGATTTTTTTGGGAATAAAAAGATTTAATAACAACCATCATTCGTTCACTTCATTACGACTATTTGAACTTAAGTAATTATGGAAAAATTGTTATGTTACTCCAGATACCTATATTTTCTATTGATGCATGCCGTAGCTTTTAATAAGATGTAATACCAGAAACGCGAAAATATTATGTAAGTATTAATATTTCAAAGCTTCAGATAAATGTCCATTCCTGTTCAAATGCATTATAACAAATTAGATGATGACATTTCTAGACTGAGTGAAGCAAAACAGATACAGTGAGTTAACACGTCTACCCCTGTAATCTGCGGCGACAGTTCAGATCGTGACCAGAAAACATCATTTGCAATGAAATAACCCCACGAATTTGCAACATTCACATCTTTTATGTCTTTAACACCTACACCCGTTTCTATTTATTTTCGCTTCCCCTTATATTCCTATTCAATGATGAAAAAAGCGAACGATTCTACTTCTCGATACCAATTACCAAACCATTTTTACACAAATTAGAAAGAGCATACAATATATTAGGCATTAGACTAGTATGTACTAATAATAATTTTATCGGGCCAGAAGTTGAACAAACACGTGACCTGAGAACTTGAGACCCTTCACTTCGAGGACTTTGAAGAAGACGGCAAGCAACAACTTAAATTTCAGACAATACTTAGTGTCAGGTACAAGTTTGCAAAACTCTTGTCCAAGTTATTTACTGGTTCTATAATTGTATCGGAAGTTTAATACAAAATACGGCAGCACTTTTAACTCTTCGTTTACTAAAGTAAATTTCTATACCCTTGTTGAGCTATCTACATACTATTATAATTTATTTTTTGTACTTAATTAATTCAAATGTTTTACTACTTAGAGAATGTCGGAACAATTCTAAATAACATACCAATTCAACTAAGTTGGGTGCAATGGAATGAATTTGCAGATTATAGGGTTAAAAAAATTAAAACAAAGATTGTATAGGATTTTATAAAGTGTATTAGTAAAATTAGACTATGAAAGTATAATATTGAAATGTAATGTTTTCAGTGAGTTTTTTTTAGAATTTATTATGCAGGGTGTTTTGAAAATATAGCACTTACCACAGATTAAAACATTCAAAATAAAGTCAAATGGCGATTATGGAAACAATAGCTAACATTTGAAATTTTTACCATTTGGCATGTTAAATAATACTTTCTTTGGGAAAAAATGGTGTAAATGATTTATATACTTATTTATTCGCAAACTTTCAGACAGAAACTCTGTCCTTCATCAGGTGTAATAACAAAGTGACAAATATTGGCAAGGTAACATCAAAATGACAAATATTAATAAGATAACTGGAGAATTAAAATTAAGTCACTGTTATAAAACTTTCAGTTCTTGGACACCCAGGTATCAGACAGTTTATATCCATTATTCCTGTTTAAGTTGTTTCAGAATTTCAATAGCTTCTTGAACCTTTTTTGTATACCGATTCCTATCGTTGGCCAGAATTCTTGTGTTTTCAAATTTTGTATTGTGCAGAGTGTTTAAGGCATGTTGAGCAATTGATGATTTAGTAGGCTGGAGTAAATGTAAGTGTCTTTTGTGTTGTGTTTACCTGGTGTTACTGTTTCTTCCAGTTTCAGCAATGCAGACTTTATCACAGGAGCATGTACTTCGTAAACATCACATATATGTAATGGTATTTGGACATTGGCAGCATTCAGAAGATTCCGAATTTTAATACTGCTTTTGTAAGCTGCTTCTATATTATACTTTTGTAATAGTTTACCAATTTTATTCGTTGTGTTTGCACAATGGCAAACTTATTTCAAGTAGATGGATTGATTGGCGAATTAACATTAACCCCTATGATTTGTTAATCAGTTTTGACGTGGATTTCTTGTTCGCAAGAGTACCAATGAACTATTAGAACGACATTTCAACCACAACGACATCAACTTATTTCAACATTCTCTAACTACATCATTATTCTTATTTAATGGCGAGTATTATCAACAGTCAGATGGAGTGGCTATGGGATCTCCAGTTTCACCATCGATTTCAAATTATTTTATGGAGCATTTCGAAGAACAGGCTCTAAATAGTGCACCTATGAAACCAAAACTTTGTCTTAGATATGTTGATGATATTTTTGCTATCTGGCCTTTTGGGGAATACATACAAACATTAAATTTACAATAGAAAAAGAAAAAGATGGTTGTCTTCCACTCCTTGATGTTCTAATTGAAAGAAACCAGATAGAAGTCTAACTAATTCCGTATATAGTAAACCAACTCATACAGATTATTACATTAATGCTTCATCACACCATCACCCATCACAAAACTATAGTATGATACGAACTTTGTACAACTGTCCCACAAAGATTTGTTCATCTAGATAAGCTAAAACATGAATTAAATCATTTTCAAAAGGTCTTCATAAATAATAGTTTCAGCAAACTACAAATTAAAGTCATTTCAACTGAGACAAACGACTCCTATGGATAATAAGTCTACAATTCCAAATGAGTTTACCATTTTACCTTTCCTGCAAACATAACGAGTAAAATTGGTAAAATATCACAAAAGCTTAACATAAAAGTAGCTCACAAAAGCAGTATTAAAATTCGAAACCTTTTGAATTCTGCTAAATACCAAATACGATTACATACATGTGGTGTTTACGAAGTACCATGCTCTTGTGGTAAAGTCTACATTCGTGCAATTGGAAGAAACATTAACACCAGGTTAACAGAACTCAAAAGACACTTACGTTTACTTCATCCTACTAAATCAGCAATTGCTCAACATGATATGAGTTACCATCCCAATAAAATTTAATTGACCCAGGATCTGAAAGTGCCCGATCACCAGAAAAGACGAGATTTTGTTCGCTGAGTTCTGAGAAAACAAGAGAAGAACGATGGTTTTGCGAGGATAATCGTCTTCAGGAATCAGACACAGTTCTGATTAATAGGAATTCTCGACCAGAAAATCTTCATTCGAATCATGAAAGAGAAGCATCCGCAGCGAGTCATGGTTTGTTGTGGATTTTGGGCGAGTAGTGTAATCGGCCCTTATTATTTTGAAGATGACAAGAAATTTTCTGTAGCCTTATTTGGATCCAATGGATAATCAGCAGTTATGGTTTTAGTAAGACGGTGCCACGTGTCACACTTCCGCTAAAACAATTGCGTTGCTCCATGAAAACTTCTGGGATCAGCTCATCTCGCTTCGTGACGACTAGCAATGGCCACCAAGGTCGTGTAATTTAACCCCGTGTGATTGTTTTCTTTGGAACTGTTCTCCAGTCATTGGTTTATACCTCGAAACATTAGCGTGGAAAAGGAAGAAATTCGACGAGATATAAGCGAAATCGAAATGGAAGTTTATGAAGCAGTAATCAACAATTTCCGGAAGAAAGTTTTGGCATACCAACGAAGTAAAGAGGGTCATAGGTCTGATGTAATTTTTTATATCTTAATTGCGACGGTTGGATTAACAGGTTTATCTCCTTAGTAAATGTGTCTCTTAAAAATAAATTCCCTTTTTTGACATATTATAACCTGTATTTTCAAGAATTACCCTTAATTTACATGAAATGTACTGTGCGTCTAATCAATACGGATGCTTAGTGTCAGATGTTAAATTTAAATAGCGTAATATGCCGCCTACTCGCGTTAGACCATCGCCATCAATAAACGGTTTTATTATGTGGATAATAAAACACTTTCGATTTTTTTAAATGGAACGCCCTGTAGATTATGTTATATTCGGATTCTACTGTAAATTCTAGATATTTTTGGCATAATATACCCTTGGTCTATCTATCTCCGTTTCTGAAATATTGACACTTGAAAAATGATTTAATTATTTTTATTTGTTAAAATTATTTTTTAAATGTACTAACGTAGTTAATCAAACTTAAATTAATTAGTAGTATAGCTATAGGGATCCTAACTCACCGTGCACGTACGCGTTCCCCGTTTCAAGGTCACAGGTTAGTAACATTGCCTATTTTAAGGGGTAGCTGCTAAGTAAAGGCCACGTGGTTTGTACTCCTGCCAAGGCCACGTGTTAGGTACCCCTCTTCAAGTCATGCTTGCACGAGTCCTTCAAGGTCACTAGAAAAGTTACTAGACTGTTGATTATCCTGAAGGTCATTGCCCTCAAGCAAGTCTATGCATGTTTCGAGGCCACGCCCTATTCTGAGAAATCAAGAAGGTGGCTCATTGTTTAAAGTCTATGCTTTCAAGGTCAGATAATAACGCTCACAATGAATCTTCAGACATCTTACATATATATACACAATTGTAATTCAAGTTAAATGGATTGTACTCGTAATGAGTAAAAGCATGCAATTGCAAAATGCATCCATATAGTATGATTTGTAATATTATATTCAAGTACTGCATAATTGCAACGTGTTAGTTGGTAACCCTGCTAAGTCAAGGTCAAAGGTAAAAAGTTGCAAGGTAATCAAAATAGTATTCAAGGTCGAAGACTTACGGTTGTGTCATATTTCTTAGAAATATAAAAAGGTGAAAAGCTAAAATAGAAATTGCCAGGTAATCATAAATAATTTTCAAGGTTAAACTTTTAGCGGAAATATAAATTTTGGAGCTGATCATCATATTTCTAGTCAAGGTCAACAGTAGGTATTTAACAAGTTTAAGCATGTTGTAATATGTAGGACGCATATTTCTTATATAAATTGCAGCGAGCTGTATGTTGAGATCAGTCTGCAACACATAGATGACATTTATAAAGATATTGATGATGTTATAAATGCTAAGTATAATATTAATTCATATAACACTGTATGTTTAATGGAAATTTTGTATTATCGTCCTGCTTATCTAATGTATAGCATTTATTGAATAAAGAAATAGCTATGATTTGTTTTTTCCTTACCCAAAAATTCTGAAATTTCGTATACAGGTCCAATAAATTAGAGCGCCAATGATAGCAGTTTCAAAATTTGCTAAAACCAAAAAAAAAATTTGATAAAAAAAGATGAATTTTACCAAATGAAAATTTATATGTGTTAAAGTTGTTAACTGCTTAATAAATCACAACTCTAATGTCCTTTACCCAAAATTCTGAAATTTCGTATACAGGTCCAATAAATGAGAGCGCCAATGATAGCAGTTTCCAAATTTACAAACAAAAAATGTGATAAAAAAATTTTGTTTATCAATACGTAACTGAACGTTGTTAATTGCTTAATAAATCGCAACTCGATAATCCTTTACCCAAAATTCTGAAATTTCGTATACAGGTCCAATAAATTAGAGCGCCAATGATAACAGTTTCAAAATTTGCTAAAACCAAAAAAAATTTGATAAAAAGATGAATTTTACCAAATGAAAATTTATATGTGTTAAAGTTGTTAACTTAATAAATCACAATTCAATGTCCTTTACCCAAAAATTCTGAAATTTCGTATACAGGTCCAATAAATGAGAGCGCCAATGATAGAACTAAAAATTGGAAAAACTTGAAGGTCCTCTTTTACTATTGGAATATTAAAATACATTTTCCTCAATAAATTAGGCACCAATATGAAATATGATATAATAAAACCTTAATGTAACTAATTTGTAAACTATTTGTAATACGGTTTTTCTAAAATAGATTGTAACGATTTTTCATGAAATAAAGTAATAATAACGCTCACAATGAATCTTCAGACATCTTACATATATATACACAATTGCAATTCAAGTTAAATGGATTGTACTGTAATGAGTAAAAGCATACAATTGCAAAAATGCATCCATATAGTATGATTTGTAATATTATATTCAAGTACTGTACTAGAATGGAATGCATAATTGCAATTATTGTTGTGTAAACGATAGACGTGTGCTTGAACTATGAAAGTGATAGCTGTTTCGCAACATTTCTTAGAAATGGTCAGGGCGAAAAGCTATAAAT
Organism: Vesta saturnalis; assembly: GCA_036346205.1. Taxonomy (NCBI): domain Eukaryota; kingdom Metazoa; phylum Arthropoda; class Insecta; order Coleoptera; family Lampyridae; genus Vesta; species Vesta saturnalis. Next base: position 1,934,265 of record JARFJB010000491.1, on the reverse strand, counting down.
AGAAATTGCAAGGTAATCATAAATCTAAGAATAGAATTTTCAAGATCTACTCCACTTGAAGGTCACGACGACGATGATCTCATAAGCTGTGCATAAAAAGTAGGTCATGAGTTCATTGAAGGTGAATACTCCACTTCAAGCTAAAAATAGAAATTGCAATGTCACCATCCTCATCATATTACAAGGTCAAGGTCCGAAGCTAAAATAGAAACTGTAATGTCATCATCATCATCATCATCATATTACAATTCTTAGAAGTCTATAAAATAGTGTGTTCAAAGGTTATTGATCTGTATATCATAGCTAAAAATGGCCGGTTCAAGTCCTCACTAAAAAAGTTGATCGCGTTACAGCTAAAAAGTATAGTGACAGCATGATCGTTGAAAGTAGCTTATGCGCGTAACCAGATATGTATGGTAATCAAAGAGATGGTTCATATCTGCACTAATGTAACATAGTGGGGTCGTTTAGAGTAACAATATAAGGAAATAGTGTAATGGGTAGTGAGTGTTGTGTCAAACATGTGGATGGCATACGCTCAAGAGCAATGGACCAAAGCAACTGACCTGAGAACAGCGGTGGAACGCTTGAAGCAAGAATTTTCAGCATTAGTATTCGATGCCGAACATGAGGCGGTTTACGGGCGAGGTGATTATAGTGAAGCGGAGTGTAACGTCCTAGTGAAAAAGTATGAAAAAGGAGTAAAGATATGTGAAAAGTTTTAAATTTAAAGGAAATATGTAGAACATGTTTTGTAGAAGAATTGAAAGCCGCAATTGCATCAGTTTTGCAATGAAAAATGGATGGCATCTCTTGATGGTAGTAGTTCATCCTCATCAGATGCAGATTAGCCTATCGATACAATTATCAAAGTGCACTCTCCTCTAACATCATGATGCAGTAATATATAGGACAGTTCCGGTGTCAACTATAATTCATAAGCGTTCTCGAATCAATAAAGATGGATCTATCTGCATTGAACAGTAGCACTTTCTGTAAATCCTTCACGAACGTAAAAGACGCAAAATATAAAGTGATTGATATGAATACTATCAGTATGGGAAACATATTATCATTGAAACCCAGAACTTTAAGTGCATACTTACCTTAGGATTTTATGAATAGTTCAAAAGAAGATCGCATTGAAAAGTTTAAGCAATATCTGGTTGAGAATGATGCATTACCAGCGCCGGAACTGTAGGAAAGATGACTAATTTAACATTTCTGTAAAAAAATAATAACATATATATCTATGTATAATTGTTTGGAAATAAATTATATATTTTTTGTTGCAAAAAAAAAGAAAGTCTTCTATTTTTGATTAAATGAAGGGTATATCATAATGAAGAGAGCTGCTATTGATGAGACTAAAAAAATGTGGTGTATAATAATATGGTGTCTGCAGCTATATTGGCTAAGCTCTTCAAGGTTAAGATTTATTGGTATCATATTACAATTCATACCAACCAAAGCAATATCTGGTTGAGAATGATGCATTACCAGCGCCGGAACTGTAGGAAAGATTGCATTAGCGCATATACAACACGCTAACGAAGACAACCAGACAAAAAAAAAATGTAGCGTGTGTCTGCAGCTATATTGGCTAAGCTCTTCAAGGTTAAGATTTATTGGTATCATATTACAATTCATACCAACCAATCTTCAAGGTTAAATTTTATTGATAAGGTATTGAGAAGGTATAATATTACAGTTCTTATGTTAGACTCTTAAAGCTTCTTAGGAATAGCAAAATAAAATATACATATTATGGTAACATTTTGTAATACCTTTACTGGAGCATATCTATTTATTATTTGTTTTCGCATTCAATTTTCGTTTAATGTGGTCCACAAGATATCATCATCATCTTTCCTAATAGGTCATCGCTTCATTATATTGTATACTAGCCATACATTCAGCTTACTTAGAGACGTTGTCCGTAACTTATTACAAACCTAAGCAAACCCCGAGGTGTTGTCTATGCATGTTTCAAGGTCATCAAGCCATGTCACACCCCCTAGAGCCCTGAAGTGGTCTAAACAGGTAGCCGTTTCCTAAAACAGGTAGCTGTTTCCTAAAACAGGTAGCCGTTTCCTAAAACAGGTAGCCGTTTCCTAAAACAGGTAGCCGTTTCCCAAAACAGATAGCTGTTTGGTAACCGTTCCCTCGAAGGTTATACGAGAGATCCATTGTTCAGGTGGAAATAGATTCAACATCTCAATTCTGAGAAATCAGGAACAAAGTGGGCCCATTGTTCTAGCCAACGGTTCAAAGTCTATGCTAACAATTTTGTGATGAATGAACAAAGACGATCCATTGTTCAGTTATAATTTCTAAAAATAGATTGTTATCTAAATACATCTCAATTCTAGGAAATCAAGAACTAAGACGATGCATTGTTCTAACCAACGCTTCAAAGTCTATGCTTATAATTTTCAAGGTCACACCTCTGATAACAAAGGTGATTCATTGTTTTGGCAAAAGCCCTCTGATGCAAACTATTTCTCAGGTTATAACCCAGCCTATCCATCTAGGTCAACAAGTCAACTTTTAACATTCCTTGGAGGTAAAATTCTAGGAAATAGCAAATAAGAGTTCCTATTACTGAATTCTAGTAATATAATCAGTTCGTGGAAACAAGAGGGTTGTTGTCTATGCTGAATATCAAGGTTCCTGTATTGGCTAAACGTTATGCTTACAGTATCTGGTGGTTGCAAATTCTCAAGGTCTCCAAGAAATTTTCAAGGCCATATGTCCTACAGACCGATCTTACCCGACATCATTCGATCGAAATGTAGCCGAAACCTGCAGGATCAATTCTAAACGAGTCATGGAAACAAGAAGAATGATAGGCTAATATCATGGTTATTAACTAAATTGTAATAAAAGCGTGGGCTCATACAATAGTCATCCAGGATGTTTCTCCAAATATAGATAACCGTTTCCCAAAACCGACGGTTGTTTCTCAACACAGGCTAAACTGAACTAGGTCAAAACCTAAACATCTGGTCATGAGGGAAGGTTCAAGTACAATCTGAAAGTAGTTTTATATTATAGAAAAGCTAATCACCTACTTTGGGGTAGTACTGATAGGTAGTTTCTATAAATCCCTACTTTTGAGGTAAAGGGTAGCTTTTCCAATAGGCTTATCATCTAGGGTGCATTTCTGACCCCGAGAAAATAATGAATTCTGGGATTTATTTCAAGGTCAAGTGAGTTTTCTCGTTATGCCAGAACGCTCCACGTCTCACTGACGTTTGAAGCATGCTTGTGGTGGGGATTTAAATTTTGGAGTCACTCACCCTCTGGTGGTGAAATCGAAGCTTTGGAGCTCTTTCAAGGTTAAACTGTAAGCGGAGGTTTAAAATGTTGGAGTTGGTCAAGGTCAAAGCTAAAAGTTGCAAGGTAATCATTCATATAAATCTAAAAGTTTTTGAGTAAGTTAGCAGTTTTGAAAGGATGCATGTTTATAATAAAAGGCTTCTCCGGGATTGCATTATTCAGTAAACTTTTATTGCTAGAAATGGTGAAAGTAATAAGAATGATAAGAAGAGAAAAGAATTATTAAGTATTGACGAGAGGAAGAAAAGACTCGAGGTGTTAATCAAGGAAATAAAAATTGAGGGTAGATTTAGAGCTGTATGAGGTAAAAAGAAAATGATGCAACTTCGAGTGAATGTGCCATGAAAAAGGTGCATTATAATTTGAATGAGAGATGTATTAGTAAATAAGTAATTACGGTAGTAATGATAGTTATATGTAAAATATATGGTTTTAATCGCCTAATAAATCACAACTCGATAATCCTTTACCCAAAATTCGAATTTTCATATATAGGTCCAATAAATTAGAGCGCCATTGATAGCAGTGTCTAAAATTTGTTAAAACAATAAATGTCATAAAAATTTTGTTTAACTAATAAAATTGATATGTAAGTGAACGTCGTTAAGGCTTAATAAATCGCAACTCAATGTCCTTTACCCGAAAATTCTGAATTTTCGTATATATATCAATAAGTAAGAGCGCCAAAGATTGTAGTTTCCAAAATTTGTAAAAAAAAAATGTGATAAAAAAATTTTGTTTTATCAATACGTAACTGAACGTTGTTAATTTTGCAATTCACCTTTTCCGAATTAATTTTCTTCTCATATGCCTACACACTTTATTTTAATTAAAATGAACACTGAAGTTTCTTATCATGATTTATTAAATTATTCAAATTATGTAGGAAGAAATGACCCATAAAACTTATATTACAAAGAAAGAAAGAAAAGGTCAATAACATTATCCTGTTATATGAAATGTATGTCAGCATTTCTGTATGTGTCTATTTTAAAATAAATAAATACACTTTTTATAATATCAGATTAATTTTTAACTCAAAAATTTTGAATTTTTGTATATATTTGAATAAATAACAGCGCAAGGATAGCATTAAAATAAATTTAGAATATAAAAATTTCAAAACAGTCTTGTGAAAATAGTACATAAAGGTTGAAACTTGCGTCCATTTATATTTATATTTATTTATAAATCAGTAGTCCTTTACCCAAAATTCCAATTTTCGGCATGTAGACTAAACAGGCATGAGCGCAAAAGATAGCACTCAAAATTCTCAAAACTAAAAGAATGTGAAAAAAAATTTTCAATTATTAATGATAAAGTTTGCAGTTTTGATGTAAGTGAACGTTGTTAAGGCTTAATAAATCATAACTCCAATGTCCTTTACCCAAAATTCTGAAATTTCGTATACAGGTTCAATAAATTAGAGCGCCAATGATGGCAGTTCCAAAATTTACCAAAATGTGATAAAAAAGATGAATTTTATCAATGTAAATTTATATGTAAGTTAAAGTTGTTAACTGCTTAATAAATCACAAATCCAATGTCCTTTACCCAAAATTCTGAAATTTCGTATACAGGTTCAATAAATTAGAGCGCCAATGATGGCAGTTCCAAAATTTACCAAAACAAAAATGAGATAAAAAAAAGATGAATTTCATCAATGTAAATTTATATGTAAGTTAAAGTTGTTAACTGCTTAATAAATCACAAATCCTATGTCCTTTACCCAAAAATTCTGAAATTTCGTATACAGATCCAATAACATCCTGACTGAACATTTATTAAGTTGATGATAGAGAACATGTTTTTGTAGAAGGTGATCTGAAGAAAAGTGATTCAAGCATTGATAACAAATAAACATCTTGTGTACTCGATTTAAACATAGCATCGAATGCTAAACTGGGGGCTGTACAATAGTGCAGAGGATCAAATTTGTATTAAACAAGTTTACCGAAAATTTTCGAAAATATCAGCTAAAAGTAGAACGTTCGTTTTAAATACAAATCCAGTACTCTAACGATCTAATATGAAATTTGTTCCAAACATTAACCGCATGTGCAAAACTAACATCATTGATTCAGTCATTATTAAGATGACTAAAAACGCTTCCAATTAATTCAAGGTTAAATATCACAAACTTGTAATAACTTATTTGACCTTATGCAGCATACAAAACTCGACTTATATGAAATGAAATTTGATACTTTCACACTCTTTAGTTCATTGCCTTTAGATTGCGTATTCCAAGAGCTTCAGTTCAGAAAGATGCAGATATTGCACTTTCTTTAGTATTATCTTTAGTGGGCGTTTACTGGTAATATCTAATAACCTAACATTGCTGACATGGCATGAAATAATTTTCATGTCTAGATTATGATGCATTCATCACCTTTGCTTGCACAGCTCAATAGTAACCACTTCCACTTTTTGTACACGTTAACAAATTTACATGTATATAATCATAATAATAATTTTATTTCAATATTCAGTAGTTATACATACATACATACTATACAGATAAAATGGCATCAAACAGCAAACGCTCAAAACTGTCACTACAAAGAAGAAGAAAGCCAACAATGCAAGATGTATTAGTGGGGGTCAAAACAAGTTGTTGAGACACTTGTAAGTGAAAATGAGATACCAATCATCTCTATACGCGACAGTGATGTAGAGGACGACGACTTTGCAAGGTTTTTTGAAAAGTAAGTATTCCTTGCTTAATGTATTGTTTTTGTGGTGATTTTAATAAATATATTATTAACCAAACCAATTATTTTCTAGCATCACGCCCAACCACAGTTGTAGCTTCACTAACCACTGCAGCCACCTACACTCCAATATGGAGGAATTGAAGCTTCACACCACCACCACCACCACAGCCAACTACACTCCTCCAATACGGAGGAAAAATTTAGAATTAATACGACCAGTGTGTTCACCACCACCATCACAAGCAATATCTCGGATCCTACAAACTTGCAGCAATTTAAAATAAAAAGTGTTAGGTGGTTGCAGAACATTTTATCAACATACATTAATTCTGAAAAATCGGAAGTGTCAAAAGTGGAGCGATTAAATAATGAGTTGGCTGCAGCGAACAACAACTTACAAGTTGCACGACAGAACATTAAAAATACAAAAATGCGTTAAGAATATTGGATAGTTTAGACATTTAAGTTAGTTTATAATTAGGTACTAAGTAGGGTGATTTTTTCAATAAAAATTTTTTATACTTTATTATTTTCATTAACACACACACATATATATATATATATATATATATATATATATATATATATATATATTAATAAAGAAAAGTTAAGCCGATGTTATAAGTGAACAGAAGATGAAGTGTTAAAATTTTCATTTGAAACATAACCTCTAAAATATGAATTTAATGCATAAAAATAAGATATTCAATTGCAGTATATCATTGGAAATATACATATGATTTTATATATCTCGAATTTTTGTGTAAATAGTTCATCTTTTTTTATCACATTTTGGTAAATTTTGGAACTGCCATCATTGGCGCTCTAATTTATTGAACCTGTATACGAAATTTCAGAATTTTTGGGTAAAGGACATTGGAGTTATGATTTATTAAGCCTTAACAACGTTCACTTACACATCAAAACTGCAAACTTTATCATTAATAATTGAAAATTTTTTTTTTTCACATTCTTTTAGTTTTGAGAATTTTTGGAGTGCTATCTTTTGCGCTCATGTCTGTTTAGTCTACATGCCGAAAATTGGAATTTTGGGTAAAGGACTACTGATTTATAAATAAATATAAATATAAATGTACGCAAGTTTGAACCTTTATGTACTATTTTCACAAGACTGTTTTGAAATTTTTTATATTCTAAATTTATTTTAATGCTATCCTTGCGCTGTTATTTATTCAACATATATACAAAATTCAAAATTTTTGAGTTAAAAATTAATCTGATATTATAAAAAGAGTGTATTTATTTATTTTAAAATAGACACATACAGAAATGCTGACATACATTTCATATAACAGGATAATGTTATTGACCTTTTTCTTTCTTTCTTTGTAATATAAGTTTTATGGGTCATTTCTTCCTACATAATTTGAATAATTTAATAAATCATGATAAGAAACTTCAGTGTTCATTTTAATTAAAAAATAAAGGTGTGTAGGCATATGAGAAGAAAATTAATTCGGAAAAGGTGAATTGCAAAATTAACAACGTTCAGTTACGTATTGATAAAACAAAATTTTTTTTTTATCACATTTTTTGTTTTTACAAATTTTTGGAAACTACAATCTTTGGCGCTCTTACTTATTGGATATATATACGAAAATTCAGAATTTTCGGTAAAGGACATTGAGTTGGATTTATTAAGCTAACGACGTTCACTTACATATCAATTTTATTAGTTAAACAAAATTTTTATGACATTTATTGTTTTAACAAATTTTGAACTGCTATCAATGGCGCTCTAATTTATTGGACCTATATATGAAAATTAATTTTTGGGTAAAGGATTATCGAGTTGTGATTTATTAGCGATTAAAACCTATATATTTACATATAACTATCATTACTACCGTAATTACTTATTTACTAATACATCTCTCATTCAAATTATAATGCACCTTTTTCATGGCACATTCACTCGAAGTTGCATCATTTTCTTTTTACCTCATACAGCTCTAAATCTACCCTCAATTTTTTATTTCCTTGATTAACACCTCGAGTCTTTTCTTCCTCTCGTCAATACTTAATAATTCTTTTTCTCTTCTTATCATTCTTATTACTTTCACCATTTCTAGCAATAAAAAGTTTACCGAATAATGCAATCCCGGAGAAGCCTTTTTATTATAAACATGCATCCTTTCAAAACTGCTAACTTACTCAAAAAACTTTTAGATTTATATGAATGATTACCTTGCAACCTTTAGCTTTGACCTTGACCAACTCCAACATTTTAAACCTCCCGCTTACAGTTTAACCTTGAAAGAGCTCCAAAAGCTTCCGATTTCACCACCAGAGGGTGAGTGACTCCAAAAATTTAAATCCCCCACCACAAGCATGCTTCAAACGTCAGTGAGACGTGGAGCGCGTTCTGGCATAACGAGAAAACTCACTCGACCTTGAAATAAATCCCCAGAATTCATTATTTTTCTCGGAGTCAGAAATGCACCCCTAGATGATAAGCCTATTGGAAAAGCTACCCTTTACCTCAAAAGTAGGGGATTTATAGAAACTACTACCTATCAGTACTACCCCCAAAGTAGGTGATTAGCTTTTCTATAATATAAAACTACTTTCAGATTGTACTTGAACCTTCCCTCATGACCAGATGTTTAGGTTTTGACCTAGTTCAGTTTAGCCTGTGTTGAGAAACAACCGTCGGTTTTGAAACGGTTATCTATATTTGGAGAAACATCCTGGATGACTATTGTATGAGCCCACGCTTTTATTACAATTTAGTTAATAACCATGATATTAGCCTATCATTCTTCTTGTTTCCATGACTCGTTTAGAATTGATCCTGCAGGTTTCGGCTACATTTCGATCGAATGATGTCGGGTAAGATCGGTCTGTAGGACATATGGCCTTGAAAATTTCTTGGAGACCTTGAGAATTTGCAACCACCAGATACTGTAAGCATAACGTTTAGCCAATACAGGAACCTTGATATTCAGCATAGACAACAACCCTCTTGTTTCCACGAACTGATTATATTACTAGAATTCAGTAATAGGAACTCTTATTTGCTATTTCCTAGAATTTTACCTCCAAGGAATGTTAAAAGTTGACTTGTTGACCTAGATGGATAGGCTGGGTTATAACCTGAGAAATAGTTTGCATCAGAGGGCTTTTGCCAAAACAATGAATCACCTTTGTTATCAGAGGTGTGACCTTGAAAATTATAAGCATAGACTTTGAAGCGTTGGTTAGAACAATGCATCGTCTTAGTTCTTGATTTCCTAGAATTGAGATGTATTTAGATAACAATCTATTTTTAGAAATTATAACTGAACAATGGATCGTCTTTGTTCATTCATCACAAAATTGTTAGCATAGACTTTGAACCGTTGGCTAGAACAATGGGCCCACTTTGTTCCTGATTTCTCAGAATTGAGATGTTGAATCTATTTCCACCTGAACAATGGATCTCTTATAACCTTCGAGGGAAACGGTTAAAACAGCTATCTGTTTTGAAACGGCTACCTGTTTTAGAAACGGCTACCTGTTTTAGGAAACGGCTACCTGTTTTAGGAAACAGCTACCTGTTTTAGGAAACGGCTACCTGTTTAGACCACTTCAGGGCTCTAGGGGTGTGACATGGCTTGATGACCTTGAAACATGCATAGACAACACTGGGGTTTGCTTAGGTTTGTAATAAGTTACGGACAACGTCTCTAAGTAAGCTGAATGTATGGCTAGTATACAATATAATGAAGCGATGACCTATTAGGAAAGATGATGATGAATCTTGTGGACCACATTAAACGAAAATTGAATGCGAAAAACAAATAATAAATAGATATGCTCCAGTAAAGGTATTACAAAATGTTACCATAATATGTATATTTTATTTTGCTATTCCTAAGAAGCTTTAAGAGTCTAACATAAGAACTGTAATATTATACCTTCTCAATACCTTATCAATAAAATTTAACCTTGAAGATTGGTTGGTATGAATTGTAATATGATACCAATAAATCTTAACCTTGAAGACTTAGCCAATATAGCTGCAGAACACGCTACATTTTTTTTGTCTGGTTGTCTTCGTTAGCGTGTTGTATATGCGCTAATGCAATCTTTCCTACAGTTCCGGCGCTGGTAATGCATCATTCTCAACCAGATATTGCTTTGGTTGGTATGAATTGTAATATGATACCAATAAATCTTAACCTTGAAGAGCTTAGCCAATATAGCTGCAGACACCATATTATTATACACCACATTTTTTAGTCTCATCAATAGCAGCTCTCTTCATTATGATATACCCTTCATTTAATCAAAAATAGAAGACTTTCTTTTTTTGCAACAAAAATATATAATTTATTTCCAAACAATTATACATAGATATATATGTTATTATTTTTTTACAAAATGTTAAATTAGTCATCTTTCCTACAGTTCCGGCACTGGTAATGCATCATTCTCAACCAGATATTGCTTAAACTTTTCAATGCGATCTTCTTTTGAACTATTCATAAAATCCTAAGGTAAGTATGCACTTAAAGTTCTGGGTTTCAATGATAATATGTTTCCCATACTGATAGTATTCATATCAATCACTTTATATTTTGCGTCTTTTACGTTCGTGAAGGATTTACAGAAAGTGCTACTGTTCAATGCAGATAGATCCATCTTTATTGATTCGAGAACGCTTATGAATTATAGTTGACACCGGAACTGTCCTATATATTACTGCATCATGATGTTAGAGGAGAGTGCACTTTGATAATTGTATCGATAGGCTAATCTGCATCTGATGAGGATGAACTACCATCAAGAGATGCCATCCATTTTCATTGCAAAACTGATGCAATTGCGCGCTTTCAATTCTTCTACAAAACATGTTCTACATATTTCCTTTAAATTTAAAACTTTTCACATATCTTTACTCCTTTTCATACTTTTTCACTAGGACGTTACACTCCGCTTCACTATAATCACCTCGCCCGTAAACCGCCTCATGTTCGGCATCGAATACTAATGCTGAAAATTCTTGCTTCAAGCGTTCCACCGCTGTTCTCAGGTCAGTTGCTTTGGTCCATTGCTCTTGAGCGTATGCCATCCACATGTTTGACACAACACTCACTACCCATTACACTATTTCCTTATATTGTTACTCTAAACGACCCCACTATGTTACATTAGTGCAGATATGAACCATCTCTTTGATTACCATACATATCTGGTTACGCGCATAAGCTACTTTCAACGATCATGCTGTCACTATACTTTTTAGCTGTAACGCGATCAACTTTTAGTGAGGACTTGAACCGGCCATTTTTAGCTATGATATACAGATCAATAACCTTTGAACACACTATTTTTTAGACTTCTAAGAATTGTAATATGATGATGATGATGATGACATTACAGTTTCTATTTTTAGCTTCGGACCTTGACCTTGTAATATGATGAGGATGGTGACATTGCAATTTCTATTTTTAGCTTGAAGTGGAGTATTCACCTTCAATGAACTCATGACCTACTTTTTATGCACAGCTTATGATCATCGTCGTCGTGACCTTCAAGTGGAGTAGATCTTGAAAATTCTATTCTTAGATTTATGATTACCTTGCAATTTCTATTTATAGCTTTTCGCCCTGACCATTTCTAAGAAATGTTGCGAAACAGCTATCACTTTCATAGTTCAAGCACACGTCTATCGTTTACACAATAATTGCAATTATGCATTCCATTCTAGTACAGTACTTGAATATAATATTACAAATCATACTATATGGATGCATTTTTGCAATTGTATGCTTTTTACTCATTACGAGTACAATCCATTTAACTTGAATTGCAATTGTGTATATATATGTAAGATGTCTGAAGATTCATTGTGAGCGTTATTATTACTTTATTTCATGAAAAATCGTTACAATCTATTTTAGAAAAAAACCGTATTACAAATAGTTTACAAATTAGTTACATTAAGGTTTTATTATATCATATTTCATATTGGTGCCTAATTTATTGAGGAAAATGTATTTTAATATTCCAATAGTAAAAGAGGACCTTCAAGTTTTTTCCAATTTTTTTTAGTTCTATCATTGGCGCTCTCATTTATTGGACCTGTATACGAAATTTCAGAATTTTTGGGTAAAGGACATTGGAATTGTGATTTATTAAGCAGTTAACAACTTTAACTTACATATAAATTTTCATTTGGTAAAATTCATCTTTTTTATCAAATTTTTTTGGTTTTAGCAAATTTTGAAACTGTTATCATTGGCGCTCTAATTTATTGGACCTGTATACGAAATTTCAGAATTTTGGGTAAAGGATTATCGAGTTGCGATTTATTAAGCAATTAACAACGTTCAGTTACGTATTGATAAACAAAATTTTTTTTTATCACATTTTTGTTTTGGTAAATTTGAAACTGCTATCATTGGCGCTCTCATTTATTGGACCTGTATACGAAATTTCAGAATTTTTGGGTAAAGGACATTAGAGTTGTGATTTATTAAGCAGTTAACAACTTTAACTTACATATAAATTTTCATTTGGTAAAATTCATCTTTTTTTTATCAAATTTTTTTTGGTTTTAGCAAATTTTGAAACTGCTATCATTGTGGCTGTAATTTGTTGGACCTGTATACGAAATTTCAGAATTTTTGGGTAAAGGAGAAAAACAAATCATAGCTATTTCTTTATTCAATAAATGCTATACATTAGATAAGCAGGACGATAATACAAAATTTCCATTAAACATACAGTGTTATATGAATTAATATTATACTTAGCATTTATAACATCATCAATATCTTTATAAATGTCATCTATGTGTTGCAGACTGATCTCAACATACAGCTCGCTGCAATTTATATAAGAAATATGCGTCCTACATATTACAACATGCTTAAACTTGTTAAATACCTACTGTTGACCTTGACTAGAAATATGATGATCAGCTCCAAAATTTATATTTCCGCTAAAAAGTTTAACCTTGAAATTATTTATGATTACCTGGCAATTTCTATTTTAGCTTTTCACCTTTTTATATTTCTAAGAAATATGACACAACCGTAAGTCTTCGACCTTGAATACTATTTTTGATTACCTTGCAACTTTTACCTTTGACCTTGACTTAGCAGGTTACCAACCTAACACGTTGCAATTATGCAGTACTTGAATATAATATTACAAATCATACTATATGGATGCATTTTGCAATTGCATGCTTTTTACCATTACAGTACAATCCATTTAACTTGAATTACAATTGTGTATATATATGTAAGATGTCAAGATTCATTGTGATTATTACTGACCTTGAAAGCATAGACTTTAAACAATGAGCCACCTTCTTGATTTCTCAGAATAGGGCGTGGCCTGAAACATGCATAGACTTGCTTGAGGGCAATGACCTTCAGGATAATCAACAGTCTAGTAACTTTTCTAGTGACCTTGAAGGACTGTGCAAGCATGACTTGAAGAGGCGGTACTAACACGTGGCCTTGCAGGAGTACAAACCAGTGGCCTTTACTTAGCAGCTACCCTTAAAATAGGCAATGTTACTAACCTGTGACCTTGAAACAACGCGTACGGCACGTGAGTTAGGATCCGTATACCTATACGCGTAATTTATATAAGAAATATATTTCCGCAAAAAGTTCAACCTTCATTTTTAGCTTTTTCACCTTGACCTTTTTATATTTCTAGGAAATATGACACCAGCGTAGGTCAATAACCTTTGACCTTGAAAACTATTTTTAGATTTATGATTACCTTGCAACTTCTATTTTAGCTTTGACCTTTGCTTAAACTTGTTAAATACCTACTTTTGACCTTGACTAGAAATATGATGATCAGCTCCAAAATTTATATTTCCGCTAAAAAGTTTGACCTTGAAAATTATATTCTTAGATTTATGATTACCTTGCAATTTCTATTTTAGCTTTTCACCTTGACCATGCTTGACCTGCTTAAACTTGTTAAATACCTTGTTGACCTTGACTATAAATATGATGATCAGCTCCAAAATTTATATTTCCGCTAAAAGTTTGACCTTGAAAATTATTTATGATTACCTGGCAATTTCTATTTTAGCTTTTCACCTTTTTATATTTCAAATATGAACACCGTAAGTCTTCGACCTTGAATACTATTTTGCCTTGCAACTTTTACCTTTGACCTTGACTTACGGGTTACCAACCTAACACGTAGCCTTAGCAGGGACCGTTACCAACAACGTGGTTGACTTAGCAAGCAATGTTACCAACCTAGAAATCTAGTGACTTTCTGGTGACAAATCTGGTGACAAATCTAGTGACAAAGTGGACAGGAATGGTAGTATATCTACTTTAATTGTTCAAATGTGCTCCATTCACAGCTAATAATGTCCAAGACTGTAAATAAATGCTCTTGAACATTTCTGACAACTTTTGATGGTATAGCATTTCTTCGGGTTCTTTTCTCAGGTCTTCCAAATTGGCAGGTCTGTTCATGTAAACCTTAGATTTCAGGTATCCCCACAAAAAGAAATCTAATTTGTCTGGTGCTCTAGCAGGCCATTCTAGGGACCCTTCCTATCCAACGACGATGGAACATTTCATCTAAATACGCACGAACTGGAGCTGCGTAGTGAGGTGCCCCCATCCTGCTGGAAAAAAAGTTGTTAATCTAGGAGATCTGGTTCTTGTGGATCCAATGGATATTAATGAATAATGCAAACTGGAGGAACTGAGATACATCTGACCGGTTAATGTTCCTTCGAAAAATAAGAACCTAGTATTCTGTTCCAACTAGACCATACCACACATTTAATTTTTGTGGATGTTATGTGTGCGCCTCCATCATCCAATGGGGGTTGATTGTGGCCCAATACCTGCAATTTTGCCCATTGACGATACCGTTGAGGCAGAATGTAGCTTCGTCCGGAAAGATAATGTTCTTCACAGCATTTTCGTTTTGGTTACAAATATTTTTCATATACTCACAAAATTCATTATGCCTATCAAAATCATCTTCAGATAACTCTTGAAGCGGAATAACATTATAAGGGTGATATTTGTTTCTCCGGACGACGTTGTGTACAGTAGATTTCGATAAAGTTAGGTTTCCAGCCTCATGTGATAATGCAATGTGTGGATTTTCTTTTACAGATAATAAAATATTCAGCCGATCATCTTCACTTACACTGGGACGTCCAGATTTTGGCGTATCCCGAACATGACCGAATTCTCGAAATTTCGCTTCCACTCTGCTGACTACAGTTTGCGATCAGGATGAATTTCGTTAAATAAATTAGCTGTTTCTGCATGAGTGCGGGTCCTATCTCCATATCCAGCATGCAGAGTATCTCAATCTTCTCCCATTCAGTTAACTTTACCATACTTTTGTATCACAAAGCCGGAAAAAGTTAGACACTTTCACTAATAACGTCTATCTGACAGTTTTACCAACCAATGTAACTACCTTAAAAGTGCAGTATTGGACAAGATTAAAGCAACTATAGAAAAATATGGATTTTGTTTAAATCGGTTTATTTATTTAAGTAAGGAAATGTTTCTTTCCAACATAAACGTTTGTATTATCTGCTGACTTAAAAGTATTTCTTATCTGTAATTTTTTGCAGTATTTGAAATATGTTAATAAAATTGTTACAAAATGAAAGCAACTAGACCTTTAAGCACTGTTAGTCCTCTACGTAGAGGATTCTGTAGCAAGTCAAAAAAGAAAATTCTCATTTTCAAGTGTCAATATTTAAAACGGAGATAGATAGACCAAGGTATATTATACCAAAAATATCTAGAATTTGCAGTAGAATCCGAATATGACATAATCTGAGCGTCCCATTTAAAAAATTGAAAGTGTGGTCATATCTTTTATTATGAGACACCCTGTATAGAAACATTGTATTGTAAGAAATGCGCAACTAAAAATACTAATCGACGTGTCCAAGCGTTTTTTTCGAAACAAATACTTTAATTTTAAATTAATTTATACATTACTTTATGGACGCACTGTATATTATCATATATATTTTAAAGTAACGTGTAGCTTCGCTCCGCGCTATGGTCACAACGCACTCTGATGACCGTTTACGATCTTTACTAAAAGGTAAAATTTTTGTTAAAAACATTTTCAGTTGTTAAAAAATGCCAAAATTATGCTTTTTTAGTTAGAAGAATAATTCGTCGTTCCGTGGATATGTAAATGCTACGCATTTAAAATCATGCTAGAGTCACAACATGTTTTAGAATACATTCGAACGTAATTTGTTGTGGTTATTTTATTTTATCGAAAATAAGGTATATTCTGTTAAAAATTGGTATAGATGTAAAAAGTATAATTAAAACGAATATCGTCGTTTTTATTTTTATTGTATACTTTATTGGAATGTAGTTAATATGTAATATTTAAAAATATGAAAATTGCAAAAAAAAAGAAATTCACTTGCAGGAAGTGTAATTTGTAATTTTTAAGTAATGGTAATAAGAACTCTCATTTTCACGTTTAATGCTATCAAACTAACATTTACGACAGTACCAACTTAAACATTTTAAGTAACATTTTTAACCTCAATGTCTGACTTTACTAATTATCATTTGAAACTTTAAATGTTGGCAAACTATGTTTTTGGAAGCATTCAACTTTTTGACGTGCAATGCTACCAAAATGATATTAATGTAAGTGCCGACCTAAAAATGTTAATAAGTAACATTGTTAACCTCAGTGTCTGACTTTACCAATTGTCAATCAAAAATTTAAATGTTGCCAAACTTTGGAAACATTCAACTTTTTGATGGGCAATGTTACCAAAATGGTATTAATGTAAATCCCAACTTAAACATGTTAATAAGTAACATTCTTAACCTCAGTGTCTGACTTGACCAATTGTCTATCAAAAATTTAAATGTTACCAAAATATATTTTTGGAAGTATTCAACTTTTTGACGTGCAATGTTACCAAAATGATATTAATGTGCCAACTTAAACATACTATTAAGGAACATTCCTAACCTCAGTGTCTGACTTTACCAATTGTCATTCAGAATTTTAAATGTTACCAAATTACATTTACAAGTATTCAATTTTTTAACATGCAATGAAATTAAGAAATTGAGAATTTTAAATATAACATGAAACACTTTCTTTATTATAAATAAAATTTGTTTCAAAAATAACACAATTACAATTAAAATCAGATACTTGAAATATAATACTAAGAAAAATTAATTAAAAACTTATTGGAAACAAATGTGCATGTTTATACACAATTTAAATAAGTAATGAAACGAATAATAGATATTTATTATAATCAAAGATTATGGCTCGAAATTTAAAAGTCCGACGCGAAGCATTTATTCTGAGAGCCATAATCACAATTATGCCTTAATAAATGTTTTATTTTATTTTGCACCATGAAACTGGAACAAAATAAAGATTGTATTTTCAAGTTTTTAAATGCAAATGCAGTGAAATAAAGTCGACAGTAGGCTAATTTGTTGTTACTAAGATACTGTTATTGAATATTCAATTTACATGTTTAACATATTCTGTTAAATATTTATTTATAAAGAAATTATGGTGGCAAAATAAAATAAAAACTTTTATTTTATTTTGTCACCATAATATTTTTATAAAATGCAATGTTTATAACGAAATGTTTGTTGCTAAGCAGCATGATTGTAAACATGACATGATATGTCACGTAGTTGAAAGAATTATTGAAACAACAACCTTACTATACAACCTTTATTAATAAAATAATAGTAATGAAACTTATTCTTTATAAAAATTGAAAATACAGTTGGATGGATTTGAAATTGTAACTCCAGATGAGCCAACACCAAAGCTGACAGTTCCTTCGCCGTTTTTGGTATACTTATAGCTGCTGTACCAGTAATGTTGAGCAATTTTAATTTTATTTTGCAGAAATTCTACATATGATTGGCTACCATATCCGATCGCCATCCACAGCTGCATCAGTGTTGTATCACCGCCGCTTTCTGCAAAGATCGTCGCCGCTCTCCTGCGAAAGCAGTGCCCTGTTTAGGCATCCAGATTGAAACTCTGCTATTATCCTCGGCATTTTGCCTAGGTGTTTTTAACAGTCTGAGCACTACATTTGCCATTATGATACGACAAAACAAGCTGTCAATTTTAGTATGTTCCGGTCGTAATGCTGCATATTTTCGGTATAAAGAGACGTAATCAACCAATCCATCGCTTGGTACAATTGTAAATTGCCTCGAAGTGTAAGTTTTGGTTTTTTTGATCTTCACTAATAGCACTGATCCCTCAGTTGTTACGTCCTGTACAGCCAAATCGTGCAGTTCTTCGCGACGACATGCTCCAAAAATACCAAAGGCTGTGACAACCTATAAAACACAATAATTTTTATAATGAGAATTGGAAAAAAAAACTAAAATCGTTATACCTTAACTAACAAGTACGTATGATCAGGTGCCTTCAACATGAATTCTTCAATTTGATGCCGTTCCAATACATAGGACTTTTTAGCTTGATCACCTACAGAATTATTCTTCTTGAATTCTGTGAGCATGGAAAAACGAGATATATCAACATCTTCCTTCAACTTGAACATCTTTTCAATTTAGAATATAAACACCACAGTGACGACGGCTTATAGATCTTTGACTGCAAAATAGATATTTATTGAATAGAGATAATTGACTAATGTATATATATACAATCTTACCATTTGAGACAAGTATGCCATCACAACTTTTTCATCACATTTGTGGACACATTTTTGTGCTCCCTCATAAAACTTTTCGTACTCTTTTATGTATAAATATTTCGATTTACTTGAATTATTTTTGCCTGAGTCTCAAATTCATCTAAAATTTCTTGTGAATAAGTTTTCACCTTCCATTTTAGAATGCAAATTATTTACAAACAAACAGTACCTTAGCAACAATTTAGCAATATCACAGTATCTTAGTAACAACAAATTAGCCTACTGTCGACTTTATTTCACTGGATTTGCATTTAAAAACTTGCCGAAAATACTGAATCTTTTAAAATTTTGTTCCAATTTCATGGTGCAAAATAAAATAAAACATTATGTACCACGGGCATAATTGTAGATTATGGCTCTAGGAATATAAAGCCCTCCGCTTCGCGTCGGGCTTTAATTCCCTCGAGCCATAATCTTCTGATTATGCCCTTAATACATAAATATCTATTACATTGCAGTGTCATTTTAAGTCAATTTTAATAATGCTTAGATAATTCGGTTAATCAAAAGAAGTACATAATTATACTAAAAAGTATGTTTTTTATTGGGCAAAATGGTTATTTAAAATTTTTGGATTTTTAAAAATCATTAATTCGACGCACGTAAATGTCAACTTAAAAATGTAAAGCATCAAAAAGTGAATTTATCTTTTTATATTTAACAATATTGAAACTATTTCAAATTAAAAATAATATTTAAAAACTTATTTCAATTTTAACTGTTTATATGTTGAGTATCATCTTGCTAAGTTGTAGTAGATTATAATAAAAAGAATGTAAATTATAAAAACGCTATAAATTAATAAATATGCAACTAATTTGGTGAGCATACCCTTTTATATCAAATTTAAAAAGTATATATTGATCACATGAATCTCTACGGAATTTGAGCGAAAACAACTATGGGTATAAATATACATTGTGAGCGATTGGGATGGGGTTGAGGTTAGATGGGTCAAATTTAGTTAAAACCCAAAATGTTTGTAAAAAGGTCTAAAAATGATTTTAAGAGTAGTTTGGATCGATTTGGGGTGATCACGTTTTTCGCTTATTATATAGCTCGATTTTAATTTAGGATCGGTTTTAAAGTTGTATTGTGTTTCAGGCTCATAGTAGAAAACGTTTAACCTGAGTTTGAACATTAACTACATTCCAAGTTCGAGTTTTGGGATAAAAAAGCCGACTTGCGTTTTTGAGGGATTCTCAATCTAGGTGTCTCAGCGAACTTATATTTCAAATTTCAGAGTTCGGATGCGCGAGATAAGGAAGATGGTTCTATATCTCGAAAAGTTGATGGGATACAAAGAAGTTAAAAATCCCCTTTTAGCATTTGATGTCGATCTACGTTGGTGCAACGTTTCGAAAAAATAGTCGATAAATAATGAAGTGATTAAGAGATGCGCGAAGTCGACTTTTCTCAGAATCGATGTGCGTGGACTTAAAAAAAAACCAACCCTCCTCCATCGTGACTATACGTCACGACGCCCTAATCCCTCCCCACTCCTTAGCCGTCGGACGCGAGCTCTCGACCCTCACGTCGGGCCGTCGGTGAATTTTTATTTCGATCCCTCGCAAAACGCGACCGTGGCAATCACGAAAGGGGGGGATGCGGTGGCCGAATGCGAGTGTTCCTGTCGAAACGGTACCCGGTACATTTCTTATCTCGTCGAACTCGGGCCGTGTAAAAAAATTGATAAAAATCGGGTCATATTCCGAATTTGAGAGTTTATTTTACAGTTTCTATTTAATAACCTGAAGATTATCATTTTGATAATTCTACTGAACATATGATTTTAATTTTATTAATACATACGAGGGCAACACTGAAAGCTTTTAGAAATTAATAGAAAAACGAGTAGCGAACTCAGAATACAGGTTTATTGTTTTTCAAGGTACTAACCTTTATAATGTATACACTATCATCGTATCACTTTAGAAATGTAAGTTTTTGTTGCCGTTTTTGTACATTTTAACCGTCTCATTTGGCAACGGAAAAGCGATTCCACACATTTTATCCTTAATTCTAGAGAATAAAGAAAATTCGAAAGGGGGTTAAGTCGGGATTATATGGGAAGTGCCCTTCGAAGTTTCTAAAAATGCGCCAGGTGTCTAGTCGTATGCGCTGAAGTATTGTCATGGTGTAGGATGATTTCTCATTTTGGACGCTTTTCTCGTAATTGTTTTACAACATCAGGTAAACAAATTTGCATTAACTATTCTTAAATTCTCGAGAACGATTTTAGCAACATGTCCCATTGGCGAGACGAGACTTGCAATCATTTTCTTGCCAACACTTCCCGTTCCTCTTACTTTTGTTGGCATAGATATATTTTCAAGCACCCAGTGAGCAATCTGGCATTTCCTTTTTGTATGGTCGTCCCCTGTCACAATATTATACACCGCGTTTGCAGCTTCCTAGTTGTATTTCACAAGAGTTTCTCTACACGAATGGATTTATCTTTTATTGTTAAAATAAACCAGTTGTACAGTTTATTATAAATTGTTGGAAAAATGTATCTCTTTGAAAAGTTCTTTGGGAAGATACTAATCTTTACAGTCGTACTATGGTTATAATTGTTGTTTTAAATTGTAATTAAAAAAGTATCAACACTTAACGGTTTTTTCTGTTGACCGGTTACATAAAAAATTTGACAATTAATCAAAGGTTAATCTTTTAATTAATATCTTAAATACATTACATTGTACTTCCAAATAATCTGATTTACAATAACTTAACACTCAGCTATATTTATTTCAAATGTATTGTCAGCTTTTAAAGTACGTTGCTAGATGGTGCTGATAACCCAATTATAGGAAATGTTCATTAGTTTTTAAAGTACGCCATTAATTGGCAACACGAACATGGCAGATGAGGGAACCTGACGTTGTCCTAACTGTCGGAAATGGGGCTACTGTGGCAACCCAGCTCGAGAGCCAAAAGGGTACACGGAAAAAATAAAGAGGTCCAACTGTTAGAAATGGTACCTAGGGCGAGGCCCAGTTGCTGGAAAAGGGAGCCCCGATTGGGGTCTTAACTATCGGAAATGAGGTGGCAGTGGAGTTTCAGACGCTAATCCAAAAGCACACGGAAGTCAGGGATTCCAGCTGTTAGAAATGTTGCCTAAAGCGGAGGCCCAAGGTTAGTGTAAAAGTAGACCTACGCGGAGTGCGCTCACAAAATGGGACCCAAGACGGCCTTCAGGTGTTCGTAATTACCAACCAAAGATGTGACGTGAGGGACGACCAATAAGAAACAAGCGGGCGTGTCTTAGGTGTGGGGGTGACCAAAGGTATCTGGGGTCAAAAATACCAAACAGGCTAACTGGGGCTGAAAAGGAGCCAAAAAAGGTGAATTTAGGGGTTAAATGGCGCCGGAGAAAAACATAGCCGAAAAAGAGCGGGTTCAGGAAGAGATACCGCCCACATTTAACTGTCACGTTCTTCAATTAAAAGTGATGAGAAGCTACCCCCCTTCTACAATTATTTATAGTAATCAACAGAGTGCTTTTACGATAGCAAACATAAAAAGGATAACTGTAATTGAAATCGAAACTTCTGTTTCTAAAAAACGAATCAAAAATATACGATTCATACCCAAAAGATAAGTATCTTAATTGTAGATGATAATCGTGAAACTTTGTATTATCATACCAAAAAGGGCTATCCGATGTTAGATAGTTAAACGGAGCAAATCAAGTTATCTATTCGGCCACTGCATATATTTTTAAAGTGAAATTATTTTTAAAGAAACGAAGCCATGAACCTTAAATTACGCTAGTGGTACTTTGGATTGGGGATCATATTTACTGGATGTGAGATCATAGCAGAGGATTTCTATGTCGTAATATCAGCATTGTGCTGTGATGTGATTATTCTTTCAAAAGAAAATGTTGTAGCCTCTATTTGTTCGCAGTTTTCGACAGAAATGAACATCATGTATTCGCCATGCATTAGTTGATTAGCAACAGAATAAACGTTTATGATGAACTCGTAATGACGCTGATGCTAATGATATTTAGTACTGTCAATTAGCGCTTCTTCATTTTAAATGTTATTGATTAGGTGAAACCAGTGGGTACAGGCGAAAAACGCAACGCTCCCGCGCCATTCTTGTCATGCGTATTAAGTCATGGTAACCTGGGGGTGGCATTATGGAAAGTTGAATTGTTATTGTATTCAAAAACGATTCCTGGAAATTTCCTTATTTTGTGTTTTTATAACATCGCAGTTGCCTGTTTTTAAATGCTATTCAAAGGCTAATCTGAAAAACCATTTTTTTAAATTTAGACGGTATTATCATAACAAAGTGATTGTTGTCATTTATGGTTGTAAAGAAAATAAATCTATACAGGATGTCGGTTAGTCAACCAAGTTAGAGACATCCGCTTTAACCGAAAATCGAACTTTTTCGTTAATAGTGCGAAAATTTGCAAACATCTCGTAAAATACATATTCTTCAAGTTTTTGTGTTGAAATTTTTATAAATGATAGTATTACAATTTCTTTGTACCACTCTGTATAATAGACTATATAGGCCAGTCATTATAATAAAAGCTCGGTAAAAGCTCAAAATGATTTGGACCCAACTGATTTTTTTTTGATAAATGTGTACATTGATATTCTGAAAGGTTCTACACCATAGAAGGTCGGGAAGATCAAAATAAATTCTAAGCTGTTTTTCAATGTTTTTGGCGTTAATTTCGGAAATAAACCACTTTATGGTTAAATAAAAAAATATTTTCGGAATGAGGGGTTATTTCTACGTAAAAATATTTCTACAGTTATTTTCTCAAAAATCTTGTGAAAAAGTTATCATCGAATCTTTCGGTGGGAAAAGAGGTTAGATATATTTGTTTTGTATATTTTTATTAAGAATAAATGTATCTTAAGTAAAATGAAGTGGAAATCAATAGTTTTCATAGCAGTTGATTGTATAAGTTAGTAAAAGTGTAAACACAAGTATGTATCAAAAACTTATTTTGCACGAACGAGCATTTTTGTTTATTTACAATATTTGTTTCCAAGCCGGTAGGACATGTTTACCGGTTGATAGGCCCAACACGTTGGCAAGTAAATACTTACCGACCTGTTTTACTTACCGACGTCTGATAATTGGATAACAAAATACAAAATGATATTTGACAAGTTGAACTTGCCGCGAAATATAAACGTCACTTTTGGCTTTTGGTTTTGGCATTTAGTAGAAATTAATTTCTTTCAAATGCATTTGATACGATTGTGAAAAAACAATATAAGCATCACGAACGTTAAGGGCTTGTACCGGTTTCCGGCAAAATTGTGGTCGACCGGTAAACATTCCTTACCGTTCTTGATACTTAATATACTATTTTAATCCGGCCTCTGTACTATTTCTCATTATCATCATTTCTATTTTCTCTTGTTATGATATCACCTTCGCTTTCTTCATCGTCATTCTCAGCTCTACCATCCTGGTCGTCGTCTTCTATTTTAGTTTGACTTAGAATTCTGGTAAAATTTTTGCATGTATCCACACAAAAACTTTTAGAAGTATTTGAACAGTGATGCGTTTTTCCTACAGGTACAAATATTTTGTAGAGCCTGACTTGCAATTGCAAAAAATCATCAGGAGCTGACTTTCGTATCATTAATATCGGACTTAGCGCGAGTCCCATTTCTCAGCCCCATTCATCCGGGTCAATTTTACAGAACAACTAGTTTTGGACTTGCAAATAAACTCTGTAAAAATGCTATCTTGCTGCAACCAGTGAACACTAGTACTTCAATAATATAAAAAAACCACGTTCATTTACGTTTTAAGTACTCATCGTTGTAAATTTCACTAATATTTGTTCTCAACGATCACAGTTTAGCAAGGTTAATATTAACTTAAGCGTTGATCTTGACTATAAAAGCACAAGGTCGCGCACACACGGATACAACACAGTTACTAGCTCACAGCCGGACAATGGGAACGAGAAACTCGGCGTCTTTACCATGGGCTCCTTAATATTGGTGCTCCCATTTTCTGAGTTCGGTCAGGGCTGCCAGTCACTTTCTCCTTTATTCCTTATGTACTCCCCAACACATATTAGCCAAGCGTGGCGTTTTAACGGCTTAACCCTTAATATGACGAGTTCTAAAATAGACGCTATACACCAGGTGAGTAGGGCGAGACGCCCACACTCTCACACCGATTCGTCGATTGTGGGGGGGACAAAAATTCTGCCCAATTCAAATGCCCGCGAGGGCAGGGCTCAAGCGACCTCGGTCATCGAAAGTACCAACATTCGGATTCATTGCTGCAACATGCGTGGTATCAGGTCAAATCTTAATGCTGTTCAACAACACCTTGAACAAGTGCAACTGGACATTCTGTTTCAATCAGAAGTCTCCCCTGGAACCACTAATTCGCCTGACCTGAAATTTCTCAGATACAACTTCCACCCTAACTTCGCCTTAAAGGCGGAGTATGTGCGTATACCAAGGAAAACATAGGTTGTAAGAGGACGTCTACTTTGGAAAACAACAAATTTCACGCGATTTGGTTTAAACATTCTGGGCCTCAATTTGTGAAATTGTACGGTATAGGTCTTCCAATGATAATAACTCCAAGATCTTTTTGATTACCTTAGTCTGAAAATGGACTGCCCCTTATTACAGTTTCTATCTTGAGATATTTCAATTTCGGAAGATTTTAATGCCCATAACTCTAATTGTCTTCAATTTTCATCTACCACTAATCCCGCAGGTCATAGTGCAGAAGCATTTGCTGTATCCTGTGATCTCACACAAATCATTTCCGAACCAACCAGAATCCCTGACAACCCTAACCATACTCCACATCTCCTGGACCTATTCCTTACAACTAACCCACTTGTCTATAAAACAAGAGTCCTTTCCCCACTTGGTCAATCAGACCACTGCCTAATCGAAATAACTTCATGTGTACCCAATCCCACTGTTACTCGGAAAACAGATAGAGCTATGTGGTGTTTTAAATCAGCTAACTGGAGCAAACTGTGATATTTTTTTGTAACCTGGCGTGAGTACTGCTTTAAACGGTTCTCCTCTTCAAACGTTGCTCTTCCAATAATTGAACTTATCTTGGTGGGCATGGAGTTATACATTCTCAAAGGACATAAGCGTGTAGGTTATCCCCGTTACCAACCCTGGTTTAATAGGGCTTGCACTAATGCATTATCGCAAAAGCATAAACTCTATACCAAAATGTAAATCAAATAAATCTGTCGAAAATCACGTCGACTATATTGCCGCAAGGAATAGTTGCAAAAGCATCATCACCAAGACCAAAAAGATGTTTGAAGAACGTAAATGCAAAGAATTAGTCTCACCTCCTTAAATCGTAAATTTTGGACATTAGCTCAAGCCATCAGTAAAGCTTTAGTACCTCTTTCTTTCCTCCCATGACGTCTCGCGACAGAGCGCTGCTGCCGCTGAAAAATCCAACCTCTTTGTCGATTACTTTGCATCAAATTCATGTCTCAATGATTCTGGTAAAATTGTACCGTCTCCCAAATCTACCTCATATGCTATTAAAACAATCCGCTTTCGTTACGAACTCCTAGAATCAATTATCAATAAACTTGACTCAAACAAGGCGACTGGCCCTGACGGCATTCCAGCTGTCGACCTTAAAAAATGCTACCCCGAGCTAGTACCTGCATTGTCTCTTTTCGAACTCCATGTCATCTGGAGAGTTTCCCCTCATCGTGGAAATTGGCAAATATCCAACCTATTCCTAAAAAGGGGGAAAAACCGATCCCTCAAACTATTGACCAATAGCTATCACTTCCATTCTGTCGAAAATCATGGAAAAAGCTATCAACCACCAACTACTTTCGTTCCTCCAGTCCAATAAACTCCTAAAAGACCACCAGTATGGGTTCAGACAAAGTCGTTCAACGGGTTATCTTCTTTCATATGTCACCCTATCCAACCAACACATTAGAGAGGTGCGTTGAAACAGTCATAGCAGCTTTAGTTATTTCAAAGGATTTTGACTAGGTTTGGCACAAGTGCCTGCTTGCCAAGCTTACTTTGCTCGCCTTATCCGATACGCTCATCAATTGGATATCCCGCTTACTTGACAAAAGTCGTATACGCGTTATCGTCGATGGGTTATTTTGGAAAGAAACTACTATTAACGCAGGCGTACCCCAAGGACCAGTGATAGCTCCCACGCTTTTCCTGCTATACCTCATTTCCTCAACAACTAACCCGATCGATTACTTTGCAGACGAACAGCACTCTACATTGTAGTTCTCAGTTTTCCCACAACAATAAGTCTAGTCAGGACGTTAAGCTGAAAATGGCAGCCTCAATCAACAGTGACTTAGAACGTGTCCTTGAATGGGGAAGGAATAATCTACTCACGTTCAACACCGACAAAACCCTGTGTTACCTTGTGTCCGCTAAGAAAAATCGATCATTTCCTGCTGTAAATATGAATGGTTTAGATCTCAAGTTTCTAAACTCTATTTCTATGTTAGGGATGTCCGTATCATCAAACCTTTCATGGGTTGACCACCTTTTGTCAGCCAGCAAAACAGCTGCCCGTAAACTGGGCTTTCTATACAGATCAAAACAGTACTTCACATCGTAACAACCCCATTTACTGTATAAGGCTCAAATTCGACCTCATCTGGAATATAATTCCCACCTCTGGGTCAGTACTCCCCATTACGCCCTTGATATGGTAAACCGGATCCAAAGAAAAAAAAAAGCTGTAAGGCTTATAAATGACTTCTGATCTACAGTCTCTTCAGCATAGAAGAATAGTTTCGGTTTTTTCCTTGTTCTATCGCTATTACCATGGTAAGTGTGCCTCCTAAATACCTTCGCAGGTCATCTTCGCTAGGAACACTCGGTTTGCCCATTTACACCATAATTACGTACTCAAAATTCCATTTTGTCACACTAAACTACATTTTTCCACACGCCGACCAAACTGTGGAATGCACTACCCAGTTTCTGTTTTCCTATAAAATTTGACTTAAGTCAATCTAAGATAGCCATTCATAAACATTTCTCGGCAACCTAACAATATCCGTAAACCTCCCAGTGTTCCTGAGTGGTTTAGCACGTTAGGTGAATCATAGCCTGCTCGGGAATACTACAAGTAAAAAAAAAGTATGTTTAGGAGAATTTCAATACCCACAAAATGTTACTTCAACTCTCGTTTTTTAATCTGTGAGTTTTAGAATTTATAATAACTGTGTTAAGAATGGCAGTACTGAAACCGTCGAAACAGCCAATTTCGCTTATGACGTGCCCAATCAAGTATTATTCAAAATTTGTGAAAATATAATACTGTATACTCATATATTCTAAACGTAGATACTCTTCCCTTGAAAACAACGTTTACCTTATGAAAATACGTGATTTCTCGAGATTCAAGTACTTTTATCTAATTATTTACTGAAATAGCTAAATTTCAAAAACGTAACAAGTGCTGCCTTTTTAAAAGATCGCAGGGGAAAATAAACATATTAATCTTGAAACTAACATATTAGTCGATCAATCTTTGCAAAAAGCAGACAAGTTTCAATCGTTTCCAACATTTATTAAATTATTTATTTAAGAGTTGATTTTGGAAGAGTTTTGATCATATTATTGCAAATTTCAAACTCAGGCTCATGTTGTAGTATTATAGAACTATGCATTCCAGAAAACTCAGGCTTCTATCTTTCTAACGCATTTTGACTTTCCGAAATTGCACCCGTTTTGGCAGATAAACAGAGGATTATTCATCGCGTCAAATGCATATTACGGCTCAGGGCACCTATTTCCTGCCAGGGTGTTCGGTTTCAAAAATTTTTTGAAGCTAAACTATCAGAAAATTTGTTTCGAGAACTTTTTCGTAAAATTAACTGTTCTGTTTTTGTTTTGAAAAACCAAAGACTCGCTGGACTGGAGAACTTTACAGCGCGCATTTTTCCGAGCCAATCATTTTGAAGGAAATGTCTCTTTTGACTGGGCTAATAATAATAATTACTTGTTTATCGGTCGGGCTAGTAAGTGTTGTAGTGGCACTTATTTTATGGAAAAGTTTATATTTTCTCTGTAACCTTTATAAAAATGCTTTAAGGTTTTAGACATAGTAGGCAGTAACAAACTTGCAGTACCTTAACAGTAACACCAAATCCGATTGATATTGGTGAAATTACAAAAGTTTTCTTTGTCTATTAAAGAATGAATACTTCTAAACAAATTTTTAATTTTTAAAATCGTATTTATGAAATACATTGAATACATGTTTAATCTTTAAATTCGAATAACTCGATTCGAGTTTAAAACATTGCAATTAAAAAGCCACAAATTATTTACCGAAATGTTTAAATTAAAGTTACGTCCATACTTTATATTTATTCATTAACATGATTTCAAAATTTATGTCGCAATTGTGTAAAATCTTTTGTTGGGGGTATTTAGAATCTTGAATAGATACTTAACAATGCACGTCGGGCATTTTAATGTACAAGCATAAAGGGTATGTTTGTGAAACAGGTAAACATACAATGACTAATTATAGGACGAAAGAGTCCACAAGCTCTTGATTTAATATTAATGAAAGCTAGTTGACACACTACCACTCATGAAAATTATATGAGACAGTTTATCTACACTTCTAACTATTTTGAAAGTAGACGTACATAAAAAATAAACGAGACACTTTTTGACTTCATTATACTTTCAAGGAAGGTGCCCGAAGTGGCTTAGTGGTAGGCAAAACTACAGCGAGAACACATTAGAGTTGTAATTTGTTGCCGTTCGATATTCCGTAACATCATTAGTCGCTTAGGCCTGAAAGTACCGGAGAAGTGTGGACGCGCCGGACAAGACATTAGCGGCCCTAATTGCTTTAAGGGTAGGACTGGTGACACGGGTCCCTCTAGTCTATGCAAAAGGCTTTCGAATAACCTAGTAAATTATGAGCAATACTGAAGTGCTTTGAAACGGTCTCAGAAGAACCACGGTAGATGTTTATACAAGAATTGGATTACCTTTTGGTATCGAAATCAACCCTTTTGAAATTGTTTAAATCTTGACCACTTTGTCGGAAATTAACTTACGATCCTTTAAACAGGTTACCTTGTGCGTTACATAAATTGTAAAGCCTGTGAGGTTGAATGCTCCCTTTAGTGTATTTATTTTCAAATGATAAAATATGAAATAATCACCCTCCATAATTTAATTTCTCTCATCTAGAAAATACTATATCAATTTTTTAGGGTCATTGGGTTGAAAATGTTGTCTCTTTGTTCAAATAAGGTTTATTAGTATGTTTTTTTCTGTAAAAAGAAACTAGTTGAATTAAATAAAGCAATGTATTGTTTTTGAGGATATAGTAAATTGAAAATATCGTCACTTTATAAAGCGCTTTGACATATAACGATATAATATTTACATTTTGGCGTAGAACACGTTTATCAGATTGAGCGTATATATAATTAATTCATTTGAAACGATTTGAAAAGGATGAGTTGTTTTGTTGTGTTATATTTACTAATAATGATCTATAAAACTCATGCATACACAAGTAATATACACGTAATTCGATTTAAATGTTTAATCTTCAGTATGTCCCATTTTGGTTGAAATTGTAGGGTATCTTGTTTGTGAGCAACGATAGAAATATGTTTATGTTCTACTTTTCAATGAAAGATGCCACAAACAGAATCGTCATAGTCCTATCAGTATTTGAGATACAGGGCGGAATTCAAAATTTGCACATTTTAAGCACCTCTCGCAACTGCTGTGCCTTGTAATTTATCAAAATGGTGAAAAGTGAGTTTTATACAGAATTTTGCATAGAATTATTTTCCCCACAAAAAGTTTCTTCCCAATAAACCAAAGTTTTCTTTTTTTAAATGGAACACCCTGTATATTATTTGTTTGTTACATAATAGAGTTTACTCTCAGCTTTGAAGAAATATATATTGTGTGGCACTTCTTCTACATTGTCAACCTCAAAAATGAATGTTACGTTAATTTAACATTTTGATGATATAGTTGGCCATGAAAAAGCAACGTTAAGGGTTAGGAAGTTATATGCAAAAACACAACATTGAAAACTAAACATAATGCCTACAACTTTACAAGCCTAATATAAATTACTAAAAGAGACGTTCTGTCTTATACATTCCTCCAATTCGTTCTATAGCATTAAGTACAATAATAGGGTGATCTTGTAAATGTCTGAAAGTTTCTCTAACTCCATTTGTCAAACGTTCAATGTTATAATATTGAGTTTGGTATATTTTATTTTCAAGTAACCCCATAAAAATAAATCTAAGATTCGCAAGTCTGGAGACTTAGGAGGCCATCTTATCGGCCCATTAGTGCCAAAATTGTTTCCAAAAACGGGCATATAATTTGGCATTATGAGATGGGGCTCCATCATGTTGGAAATGAATTTGGTTCAAGTGAGCTAAAGGAATGTCATCTAATAATTTAGGCACCCATTCCTAAAGTGTCCAAATATCTAGGAGCGGATAAGTTGCCTTCGAAAATGTAAAATTTTATTTTTGATCCTCATATAAAGCAGAAACGTTTAGTCCAAATCGTCCTTGTTGTCTTTGGGGGAATATTTGGTGTTGATTTTCTTGAGACCAGAATCTGCTACAGTGCCTGTTCAAAACACCTGAATTGCTAAAATGTGCCTCGTCTCACCATATGACATTTCTTTCTAAATTGGGTACTATATTTAATATGTTGAAGTACCAATTGCAAAATATTAATCTACGTTCAGCGTCGCCAGGATGTAAATGTTGAACAAGCCTAAATTTATATAGTTTATATTTTCAAAACTTTTATTTTCTGCCACATTTTGCACAATGAACCAACAATACGATTGTTGCACAAAAATAATTTTAATCAGATTTGACAGGTCAATTACGTTTAGTAGGATCAGATTAGGCCCAGCCTACTTACATATTTAGATATAAAGTATCCTTTACAAAATTTATTGCCATTAAAATTTTTTTCTGAAGTTGTAAGATGCATTTTACCCAATTAAAAAAAATTGCCAGTTTAAATGTTTCAAAAACTATTGTACCTAACTTGCATACTTTTTTGTTCTTATTTTTGAATTTCTGCGCAAAAGTCCTTAGATTTATTATAATCGCGTATTTACATATTTAAGACTCAAATATATCTTGGACGTTCAAGAAAATACGCGTTTATACTGAGTTTATAGGTTTCATGGCCAAGTATATCATCAAAATGTTAAATCAACGTAACATTCATTTCTGAGGTTAATAACGCAAAAGAAGTGCCACACAATGTATATTTTTTGAAAACTGAGAGTACGCTGTCTTATATAATTAAAACATATACAGGGCGTTCCATTTAAAAAAAACAAATGTTTGGTTTATTGCGAAGGAATTGACTTATTATGGGAAAACAACGCATGCTACTAAATTCTACGGAAAATTCTGCAAAAACTTACTTTTCACCATTTGGATAAATTACAAGGCAAATCAGTTACGAGGGATGCTTAAAACGTGCAAACTTTGAATTTCGCCCTGTATCTCACATACTAATAGAACTATGACTGGCATCTTTCGTTTCACGAAAAACTAGAACAAGGTCGCGAAAACAGCATATTTTTATCTAAACGAGACACTGTGTACATCTCAAAGGCTTATGAAATTGTAAAAATTTGGAACAAAAGTGAAGTGTAATTAAAACAAGAGTTACGGATATCTCTGGTTAACTGAGATGTATGAAACTTTTCTTCACATTACATTTACTGAGTGAAACTAAGATTGAACATCGCAACGTAACAAAGTTCCTGACAAAGGAAGGCAACGGTCCAAAAGCAATTCATGAAATAATGGTTACTGTGTATGAGGAAGATGCACCACACTATTTTCAAGTAAAATGTTGGTCTAAACTTTTTCGATGAGGTGAGATTTAATCAATGATGACCCAAAGTCCGGACGACCCGTTGAAGCTCGAACTGAAGACATTGTGCGAAAAATCGAACATTTGGTACTGAAAGATCGGCCTGTAAAGATCTCTGTCATTGCCAATGAAGTCAGTATTTCCGAAACAAGTGTCCTTAACATTTTGCAAGACGATTTGGGTATGAAGAAGGTGTCTCCAAGGTGGATACTCAAATTGCTTACACCGGAACAAAAACTGTACAGAAGAGAAGTTTCTCAAGAAAATTTGGTCGACTTGGAGAGGACAAACATTTTTTCTCGAATTTTCACCGGGAATTAGACTTGTTTACATCACTGAGACCCTCCTACTGAACAAGAATCCGTGCAGTGGGTTCACAAGGGCTCTGTGTCTGCGTCTGCGTCTGCGTCTGCGTCTGCGTCTGCGTCTGCGTCTGTGTCTGTGTCTGCGCCTGCGTCTGCGTCTGCGTCTGCGTCTGCGTCTGCGTCTGCGTCTGCGTCTGCGTCTGCGTCTGCGTCTGCGTCTGCGTCTGCGTCTGCGTCTGCGTCTGCGTCTGCGTCTGCGTCAGCGTCTGTGTCTGTGTCTGCGCCTGCGTCTACACATGCGTCTAGGTCTCCGTTTTCGGCCAAGTCCGCGCCCGCTTCCGTGTCCTCGTATGCGTCTGTGTCTGCGTCTGCGACTGTGTTCACGTCGGTGTCATGTTCATGTCCTTGTCCGTGTCCGTGTGCTTTTTTATTCTTGATCGTGTACGTGCCTGTGTCCGGCTCTTTGTCCGTGTTCTTGTCCGTGTCCGTG
This sequence comes from Vesta saturnalis, assembly GCA_036346205.1. Classification (NCBI taxonomy): domain Eukaryota; kingdom Metazoa; phylum Arthropoda; class Insecta; order Coleoptera; family Lampyridae; genus Vesta; species Vesta saturnalis. Next base: position 1,900,771 of record JARFJB010000491.1, on the reverse strand, counting down.
ACCGTGTTGGTCTTTGTGAGTCCGTGTGTCCATGTCAGTGTGCGTGCATCGTGTGCGTGCATCCGTGTGTGCGTGCATCCGTGTACGTGCATCCGTATGTGCGTGCATCCGTGTGTGTGCGTGCGTGCGTGCGTGCGTGCGAGTGTGCGTGTACGTGTGCGTGTACGTGTGCGTGTGAGCGTGCGTGTGCGTGTGCGTGTGCATGTGTGCATGTGTTTGTGCGTGCGCGCGCGTGTGTGTCCGTTTGCGTAATCGTGTCTGCGTCTATGTCCATTTCCGTGTCCGTGTCAGCATCCATGTCCATGCCGGTGTTTGTGTCCGTATGTGTCCGTGTCCATACGTCCGTCGTGTGTGTGTGCGCGCGCGTGTGTGTGTATGTGCGTTCGTGCGTGCGGGCTTACTGGCGTTCGTGAGAGCGTGCATTCTTGCATGCGTGTATGCCCGCGTGCGCGCGGGTGCGTGTGTATATGGGTGCGGATGTACGTGTGTTCATGTATGTCTGGTCCATCTACACCTTCTGTTGCGTGGTCGGTGATTATGAATTATTTCAATCTAATGTACTGGAGTTCCATTATATAAAACCCATATTTTTTATGTATATTAAGTTCATCAAAAAATGTCGTTCAAAGCGGGGTCTCTAACTATGTCACTATGCCATCATCTACTAGCAGTGGTACGGATGATATCTATACTTATGAACTATTCTTTGATCAGGCTGTCGACTACCATCTTCTTGGTACAGAATTTCTCGTGAACTAATATGTGGATATTTTGTAACGGCTATCAACAGATCTTTGGTTGTAACAGTTATTTGCGGCACCGATACGATTAAAGGTGTCCATTAAAATGATTTTTTATCAGGTTATCTTCGTGCAAGTGTACAATTTTTCATGCATTCTCCCAATATCCAAATAATATCTTTAATTTCTCAACAGAAAATGAGGTCAGTTTAAAACGTAAGTACTATGTCTTAATTCATAGTTAGTTAACTAAAACGTTAATAAAAAGGAATCTTAAAACTTTAATTATCTTAGTTAATTTGAACTATCCCATAAGAAAGATATAGGAAATTGACAAAAATGGAAGAATTACTGAATGTCTATTCACATATAGTAAATATAGGATGTTCCTTTTATGTAAATCAGAAAAGAGAGAAAGATTTGTGAAATTTATAATTCTGAGATGAGACGTGCTCAAATTAGCAATATTACAAATAATGGTCAAATGACTGTTTCTGGTGGTTAGTCTGCATTGATTTTGATATAAAATGCTCATAACTGTTGAAAAACCTGGAATAAACTTGGCAAACATTATATCCAAAGACTAGGAAAGGTCAATAGAATTCAAAGATGTACTTTTGTTAGTCTAATACTTCACTCACAATAATAGGTAAATAAAACCTTATACTATTGTTCGTCAATGTGTATGATATTCTACCTATTCTTAATCGTATATGTTGCATGTATGTAAATTGTAATCTCCTATGTAATCTGTTTAATAACTGTGTGTTATCATACAACATCCGAATAGCTTTAATTTGGTTTTTGCAACGGATTATAAATCGATGAAAGAATGCACTATTTATTTTAAACACAAATTTTCTCAAGGTGTGACATTCCATAAAGAGTGACCTTTTACATACGAATGAGGTAATTAACATTTGAGGATTATGAATGTATCAACTTATGCATAATCTAAAGATTCTAAACACCTTTCTCTGTTTTACGTTCACTTCTTTAATAAAGTTGCCGTAACAGCCTTTTGCAACTCCTAAATGTATATTATAATTAGAATGAAAGAATGTTTTAATTATATCTAAAACTCTCAATTGAAATGTTCACATTAATAATTTTGAAGTTTGAAGTTGAGGATGTTTCCCTGTTCTGAGTTCCCACACAAGATGTACTAACTTTATGTATAGGTCTCCTGACTACACATTTCAATACAGCACATTATGAGGAGATGGCATTAACTCTTTGTTGTTGTAAACTTAGGCCGTTGGTCACTCGAAGAGCTGTTTGTGTCGACCCAACGCTAATGGTCCTGCCGCGCCCGCAAAGTGATCGCATGTGGTTCCATTTTTAGTCATATAAAGACTGCCTACAAAGGCACTCTCTATCTCTATCTTCACAATTTAAATATTTTAGGTTGAAGTTAGATGAGAATATTAAGCAGAGGTTAACTTACACAAGCGAGAAGCTGTATCAGCCAAGTAGCATAGTTTTGTACCTCTCGGTCCTAAGTTGTGCGAACCTCTTAAGATAATGGCTGTATTATAGCTTGGCCTCCGCCTTGTTGTGGCTACTACCCGCACCTGTGTCATATTGGATTACGATTATGATTAAATTGTTTATTATTTAATAGCTACTGCACTGCTTCATAATGCATTGCTGCTTTTAGATTACACTAAAGAGATTAGAAATGACCAATTAAGGTAAACTGTAATCGTCTCTCACTTATAGTTCTTACACTGATGTTACGCACAAATTTCTTTACAATTTGTCATTTATGACAAATCGGCACATGTTCGAGCAAATTTAAGATTTATATACAAGAGAATCAGTATTCTAATTTCACGTGAAATAAGGACGACAGGAGGAATTATGTGGTAGATTAAACATAATGCGAATAATTCGCTTTTGCTGATGAATATTCTATCAGTTCTGCTAACACAACCAGCCCATATGAAAGCGAATTTATAGAATTTAGATATGACTAATATGTTTTAGATTTATTTCCCTTTTTGTATTAGCAAAGCTGGTTATTAGATACTGAAATAGGTATATGTACTTTTTCTTTTAAACTTTAATTAAATGTTTCGGTTTGTCCTTATTAAAAACAGTATAAAATTACGCGAGTGTAGTAAACAATAAAAAGTTTGCAAGTATTTTCGTAAATGATTGAAAATTATAATTTTACCTTTTAGTACAACGCTGATCATATAAAAGTGAATATACCCAGGAAAGAAAAGAAAATAAAAAAATGTATGATCAAGGTTACGAGGAAATAGGCCGATCAACTCAACTAAGGTTATTTTGAATAGTTATGATGTTTTAGAATACATTTGGAGTAATTACATTCACATATTCCGATTTTCAGGAATTTTGTTATTCAAAGGAACTTCAATAATAGGACATGATTATATTTAAAACATACCCTAAAATAATCTGTTGTAGCCAGGAAGTGCATGACTTTTTTCCTGTGTCACGGTTGCATTAGCCATTTATTAACTAATTATCCGTCTTCAAGGATATGCCAAACAAAGTTTTTGATACCATGCTCGTGACAATCCTAAGTAGCTTCATGAAAATGAAAACCGTCTTCACGATCAAAAATACTTGCATGCATTGTATATTTTTGGCATAATTGAGTGGTCCAATGCAAGAACCGGCCAAGTCCATTTTTTAAAAATATCCAGGAAAGCAATATATATTTTAATTTGCAAAACCTTAAACTTTGGGTATCGCTACTTTTTTATTGTGTTTATTTCGTAACAACTACCCTTATACACTAATTTAAAAAATATATGTGAATTTTGGAATTGGCAAATAAACAAAAAAAAATAATAAATAATGGACTTGACCGGTTTTTCCGCGGTATTTTGATTTTTTTTTTAATAATAAGAAGAACAGGATAAAGATACATAACGTTTGTTTATAAACAGAACATAAAAGATACATCGGTAAAGAACTAAATCTATAAGGTAGAATATATTTTTATTCATTCATCACTGCGTCTTGTCAGGTGCAGCATGACATGCATGATACTTTTCTATGTCATTATAAAACCATTGGTCACATAGAGGGACATAGTTTTTTGTTTTTTGTTCGAACTTGTTTTTAAGTAGCCTTCTACCCAAAAATAACTTATGCGTTTCATGAGGTAAAGAAATAGGCTCTAGATTTTTTTTATTCTGAATATCGAATGAAATAAACAGAGCCATACCTACGGATTCACTACATTCAAGTAATGTGCCTGAATTATTTTTCTCGTAGCGTAAAATTCTGTATTTAGATATTGTAAATTTATTACTTTTCTTTGATGGATTTTTTAAGAAGAATCGCTGTAGATGATCTTTGAAACTTAGAAAAATATCTTGCGTTACTGGTATTACTTCAAATCGTTTACTTGAGCGACAAATAATATTGATATAGTCCCGTGGTAAAAATATTTTGTCGTGTTTTCGTTTTTCCACTTCTATTAATCGAAAGCTACGGTCGCAAGGCAAAAAACTATGCCCAGGTTCTGGGTACCTATAGCATATTATTTTATACTTATTAGTCTCTATGAGCCTAAAAAAAAACTGAACTAAGGTATAGTTTTTATTTCAGATGCACAGTTATCAGAAAATATGTGAATCTCGGTGACTTCGGGCCTAAGATAGTTATTAAGAAAATGAAAAATTAAACTTACTACTTCATTTTGACCTTTGGAACCCACGGTTTCATCATACACATAGAAATTACTTTTTGCTGCTGCCGACATGTATACAAAAATTATACAACCAAAGCTGAATTTTATAAACGACTTCCCCGCTTGAGGAAACTGGCAGGGGTAAATTTTGTTGGTAATCGAAAAGTTAGCACCTCCATTTCATTAATAAAGGTAACAGATAGTATCGATGTAAGTTATCTCTCCTACTGTAATGTGACTTATACGTCGGAAAACTAAGAATATGCTCACGTATTTTAGCACCAGTATCTTCAGTTAACTTGTTTACTCTAGTTTGATGCTTTCCTTTTCTATCCGTCGGAGGTGTTATATTTTGATTACTTAAGTGTTGTTGCAAGCGCTCAAGCCTACTTTTAGTGATCCCATGTAAGCTTAAAAAGGCCTTCTTACAAATTGTCTTTTCATTCCCATTATGGCGAACCTGTAATATAAATTTGATTCAATGTAATTAATAATAAAAAATCTTACCACATAAGAAAAACTGTTCATTTTTCCGTGCCCATCTCCTGAGTGAGGTCTTTTACGTCGTACTTATCTTTTTTTGATAAGTCCGTATAAATAAGCATCTTGTAAATCAATGGAGGAAGCAGCATAAAATTTTGTAAATATATCATTACATCCTTCTTCGCCAATTATATCGCAGCACTTATATTTTCAGTTGCAATTTTCGCCAATTTTTTTTTCTGGTACTAATAATCCAGCTGAATTTGAATACGACTTTCCTTTACTTCTTTTCGCCTTCCTTACGTTTTTGTTTCATAAAGATTGGCGTTGTAACCGTTTTTTACCCACTTGTGGTATTGCACGAGATGTTCCAAGCTGGTTTTCATCATAATTTTCATTTTCTTTAAACGTATCGTTATCTGAAGAACTTTCAGACAAATCAGTTTTGAGGTTAGATTTACGATTTCCAGCATTTTCTGGAATATAGTGTTCATCGCTATCTGTGTGTGTGTTTCACTAAAGGGATCATGAAACGACAACTCACTATCAGACATTACGATACACTTTTAAACCCGATTTGACTATAAAAACAGTTCTTTAATCTTAAAATTGACGATTGAAACGCACGTGTAGCAAAGTAAATAGGAACTAATGAGACACTGCAAGAACAGATCAAGTCCGGGACATGACTTGTTTTTGCGCAGTACCTATATGTCGGCAACCACCAATACGTCTATATCTCTGTTATTTTTAAAGATAAAAGTCCGGTTCTTGCACAGGATGAAAGAGAAATTTGTACTTTACAAAAATACATCATAATGGAATTTTACCCCAAAAGTGGACTTGGCCGGTTCTTGGACCCCTCAATTATACTACACTCTTTCTAAGACAAGTTACAGCAATGCTAAGCATTATGTATTGCTGTTTCTTGAATATTGAACGTCGTAGAATGGGACGGAATACTATATGATTTTAGGTGAGAGTCCCCAAGTAACAAGCATACATCTTAATAACGTCAATTACATTGCCGACGTCACTTCCCGAAAATAGTATGTTAAATAAATGTCATTTTTCTGATAAAAAAGCCGTGCTTTCAATAAGGACTGTTGCGCGTGATGAATAGTACTTCCCGTATAACGTATGACATAAGAAACACGTGGATAAATTTGGTTTTTAATCGTGAACACTATTCGAGAAAATTGCAGGCCATGCTATTTTTTTCTGTAGTAGTATTTCCATTTGTGAAAATGACAAGAAATCAATCTAACGACTCCTGTCGAAAGTAATTGTGCTGTGTTGCCTATCTAAGTAACGCATATTATAAAAGTCTCATGTTGAATTAGTATAATTTATCGAGAAAATGCAAAAAGTCATTGCACTTTTTCGTACGCACTTTAAGTATGTATTTGGTTGTGGGTTTCACAGCGGACTATCCAAGACATCATAACGGCAAGACTTCAAAATTTAAAGTCGGTACATATATTGTGCTAAATCGGAAAAACTGAGTTTCGGGGTTTAACCTTCCCAAAAGACCCACAACGACCAATTTGGAAATTTAATTCAAAAAATGAATATTTTACTTGGGACGAATTGTATCATCGATTTTGATGGGAGTCGAACGACATTATTTACAATTTCGAAATGAATGGGTTACAAACACAAACGTGTCAATGGATAGAAAATTTTGTGACATGAAACAGGTTGTAACTAAAATGAAGATTTTGAGAAAATTTCTGCAGTTGCAAAGTTCAGCTAAAGATGTGAGATTTGTGTATCTAGACAAATCGTGGATTCATCAAAATGGTTCTAGTATCCATCACTGAGTGCACGATTCTGACATTAAAAGTAATCCATCCAAAATTGAAAGTGAAAGTGAAAGGTATGCACGGAGTGTAATTTAAGGTTTTGGAAAATTGCAACTATTTACTCAATTCAGAGAACGAGGATCAGCTGCGGGAGTAGTTAATATTTTGATTAAGTATGGGTAGGAAGTTTTACGCTTGTCTCCTTGCTTTGTCAACATAACCCTATTGAAATGGAATGGGGTTCTTGTAAAAATTATTGTAATAAGCAAATAGGTTCTGAACCTCCGCCGAAACACAGGGTTCAGAAATTATGACTTGACACTTTATCCAAATGTTTTCCTACAATGTGGCAACATTTTTGTTCGTACACGGAAAAGGTTATTTCAGGTGATTGGGAGAAACATATGGAACATTTTTCCATTGATAATACCCACCTGTTATTAAAGCACTAGGACGATCTCATTCAAATTCAGATAATAATATGTATTCAGATTCTTCTGGTGATATAATGCAGTTGGAATAAGACCTCACTGTCTGGCATCAAAATTTTAGTAAAAATGCATTTAAAGATTTGGTTTTCATCAGGTCTTGTCGGTGGAAACGAAAGCATCAATCTTGTGGTCAATTCCATTTAGCTACGACTTAAATGGATACATTTGCTTGTTTTGTCGCGTTTTATGAGGACCTAACCTCAAACATACTTTTATCCAAAACGAAAATGACTGTTTCAAGTGAAATTAATTACAAGTAAGTATAAATTATAATTTATTTTATAAACTAGTAATTTATATGTAAATATTTGGAAAAATGATATTTGAACTTTATCAAGTATTTCTGTATAATTCAGTTACAGTAATAGCCGTTAAGTTACATACTTAGTAACGTTAGTGTTAATTTGTTTTCATTATACCTCTCTAAAAAAACTATGTTTATATGTCTATTTAGCGCACGGAAAAGGGGCGTTTTCTAAAACTTTTCCCGGGCGCTAAGGACAATAGCTGTCCTCTAATAAAATATATTATTGGAAGTTCCTTAATAAACGCAAACAAATGCTTGTTTATTTTCCTTAGCAACGTTAAATAACAATACTTTGAATTTATATTCAAAATATTTTTAAAATGACTTCTCCAGAAGACTATCACTTAAAGTTGTGAAAGTATGTGCAGAATAACTATCCAGGAAGTCTTGGGAGACATATGAAAAATGAGTAATGTCTATTCTTCAAGTGTCGCCAGCAAAAAGAAATTAACACAATAAGTAATGATACTGTTCTCGTATATTTGTCTGAAAAATACAAAAGATGTCATCTTCTTCCCAAACTTTTTCAAGACTCCATACACAGAAATCCAACCTCGGTTTAAAGTCTCGTCCAGATAAATATTCTGATGCAGTTGTATGTGATAAGGATGGTACTGTTTTTTCAAAATTCTCCAAACACTTGCTTGACTAATTCCAGTATGTCTAGAAATTTCTCTTGAACTTATATTTGCATTATCAACCACCGAGCCTAAAACTGAGAAATTAACCTCATTATTTACAACGCACTTTGCTTTAGTCTGTCTCTTGTAGAATACACTACCAGTTTGTAGCAGTTCTTCAAAAACTCTTTTGTCTGGATGTGGTTGATCGAGATACCTTTCTGGGTAGACTCTTGACGCTAGAAAACAATTTCTAAAACATTCACCAAGGATAAACGTCATTCTTTCTTCTTGAGAATACTGTTTCATTTTTTTAGTCTTAAAGGATGATAGGACTATTGCAAATAAAGTAACAATTTTGACAGTATTTGACCGAACACTAAGGTTAAGGACATCCGCCAACTAGATGAATCAAACAATAGCTTACTTTTAAAATCGTTACCTACTAGAATGTAAACAAAAAAAATTCCATAGAAATTTTAGAGAAAGATCTTAATCACTTTTTAGTGGTTAATTTTAGACATACGTTACTGATAGTTTTTGATAGAAAATAAAAAGTTATTTCACATAAAAGGGTGGTCCATTTAGGTTGAGTGGGTTTTTGATCTTTGAAAATATATGTTAGCGCCCAGTGTTGATAAAATAATTTTGTAAGACATTGTATATGTTAAAAACAAATGTATTAGTAGGCGAATGATAGGCAGTGGTATAAATAAAAGATTGATTGAGTTTGTTTTAATTGAATGTCACAAAAATAGAGAGAAAATTTTGTAATACTAATAGTCTTGTTTCTCGTTTTTTATTAAAAGTTTTATTTGTTACAATTTATAAACTGGTTTTTATATACTACCGAACTTACAATAATTAAATTAATTTACAATATAAAATAAGAATCAATTTCTTAAACACTCTGTACCAAATATCGAAATCTTACACAGTGCAAATGAAAGCCTTAAAGGTCAGAATAAATCGATATAAATTTTTGTTACTCTAAGAGGTTTCCGTGTTTTTAGTTCTTGTTTAAATTGAATATTTTTCCTAAAATCGCAATTTTCTCAAAATTGGTAAGCGAGGTATAGGGAATGTTGAATAAAGTTGACTTAATTTTTAACGTATAATCTAAACATATCATAAAATACAGGGCGTTGTATTTAAAAAATCTAACTTTGACATATTAAAATTTTCTGAACCACCCTGTATAATTGAAAATAATCTAAAAAAATAGTCCTTATCAATTTACATATGCCACCAAAAAATTAAGATGATATCTCGTACCGTTTAGGCACAAGAGACCGAGGGAATAGTCGTGAATCACCCTGTATAACAAAAGAACGAAGTTCAATTTCGTGCATTAATCCATTAAGTACCGCCACCAAAAATAATAATGAAATTTAGAAAGTTGTTACTAATTATCAATTATAAGCCTATTTTCATTAGATAAACATAATCATAATTTTGTCGCTTTTGGTTTACAAGAAGTTAAGTGTCCTATACATACAGGGTGTGGCGCGAAGAGTTTTGATTAAAATAATGGCGGATACAGTTATGTTAAAAATCTGAAATTACGAAGCTGTAGCTTTTGGATGACGTTGAGTTCAAATATAATGTTGTCCTGAATGTGGTACTTCCGGTTATACCGGAAGTAGACGTCAACTTTGTTATTTTAAATAGAACCTAATATTTTTTATTTTATTTTCGAATTCTACATGAAATTCTAGATAAAATTTATGACAATGTCCTATACCAAAAATGAAGTATTTTCGAGATATTTCGATTTCTTTAACAATTTTTAAAAACTCGTAGTCCACATTGAATAACGATATCTCCATTACTAACGAAGGTAGTGACGTGAAATTGTAACCAATAAACAACAAGCGCTTGACCGTTAACTCCATATATCCATCTCATTGATATTTCATACAGGGTGATTTAAACTTAGCTGCCAACATGCACAATTTAAATCATTTATAAGTTGCTTACTTTAAATAGAAAACCCTGTAATTTATTACATTTTCCGCTGTATTTTTTTAAGCCAATTCGTTTGGTATCAGTATTTCCTATACCTAAATCCAACCACCTTTGAGATATTTCATTATCTTAGTTAAAACATAACAACACTTAATTATTTCAACATTAGTAAAGGGTAGGCCATGATTTCCATTATTTAAGGTGATATTTTGTTATTAATTCTGAAAAGTAATCAATAGCCCGAAAGGATTATTAATTGTGGATAGCATTAAAAACGTTGACTAGGTATTTTGTATTAATTTAATTAGATACCTTACAAACAAAATAACTAAATGTAATATTAAACAAACACAGTTTTATAATAAGTGTTCAAAATTAGCACCATCTACTTCTAAACATTTATGAATCCTTTTCATTAAGTTATGTCTTGTAATTCTGGAAATATGGTCGGGTGTTAGAGAATTAAAAGCAAGTAAGACTTTGCATCATATCTTCCTTTGTCGTAACATTTTCCGCTGTATTTTTTTTAAGTCATTTCGTTTGGTATCGGTAGTCCCTATACCTAAATCCAACCACTTTTGAGATATTTCATTATCTTAGTTAAAACATAACACCTAATTATCTAAACATTAGTAAAGGGTAGGCCATGGCTGTCAAAGATTTGATAGTTAGAACGTTAATTGTTTATGTTGTTTTGACAGTTTTCTTTACCAGCCTGTATTTCATGGCAAATGTAGAATTTACTAATGATGGTTTTTTAAATCTTATTATTATTTACGGCGAGTGTAATAGAATTGTTGAACGGACTTGCCGCGTTTTTGCAGGAAGATATCCAAATCGACCAAATGCAACTGGTGATATTGTAAGAAGATTGCTTAAAAACTGCCGTCAGTTTGGTCAATTTAAGACAAAAATTAATAAAAATAAACCACTAGTGGACAGTGACAAACGAAATTAATCTTTTGGGTTATGTTACGGCCTCTCCAAATGCCTCCATTAGAGATTGTGAGAGAGATCTTACTTTGTTGACGAGAACAATTCATCGCATTTTAAAAAAACACAAACCATTTTCATATCATTTAGTGCAACACTTACAATTAGGTGATCTTCTTCGAAGGGTAGAATTCTGTGAATGGTTTTTAATGAAGACCCAAGAGGATCAAAACTTCATAAAAAAAGTTATATGGTGTGATGAAGTAATATTTAGCAAAAATGGATTATTTAATCTACATAATTTCCACTTTTGGTCTAATGAAAATCTACATGTTAGTAGAGAACGTTATTTCCAAGATAGTTGGAGTTTCAATGTTTTTTGTGCAATAAAAGACGATAAAATTTTAGCATTTAAATTTTATGATGAAAATTTAAATGGTACAAGATATTGCCACATTTTAGAAGAAGCCATACGACCGGCGTTACATATTTTAAGAAATGGAGAGGCGGCTTCTGCTTGGTATCAGCAAGATGGAACACCTCCTCATAACTTTGGGCCTGTTGCTCAGCGTCTTTACGACATGTTTGATGATAGATGGATTGCTAATCTGGGTCCGTTTTGTTGGCCAGCTCGCTCTCCTGAATTGGCTACTCTAGATTTTGGTATTTGGGGCAACATTAAAAATCAGGTATTTTCCAAACCTGTTACGACAAAGGAAGATATGATGCAGAGAGTCTTACTTGCTTTTAATTATCTAACACCCGACCATATTCCCAGAATTACAAGACATCACTTAATGAAAAGGATTCATAAATGTTTAGAAGTAGATGGTGCTAATTTTGAACACTTATTATAAAACCTTATTTGTTTAAGATTACATTTAGTTATTTTTGTTAGTAAGTTATCTAATTAATACAAAATACCTAATCAACAATTAATAATCCTTTCAGGCTATTATTGGTTACTTTTCAGAATTAATAACTCATGAAAAAATAACAAAATATCACGTTAAATAATGGAAATCATGGCCTTCCCTTTACTAATGTTGAAATAATTAAGTGTTATTATGTTATAACTAAGATAATGAAATATCTCACAAGTGGTTGGATTTAGGTATAGGGAATACTGATACCAAACGAATTGGCTTAAAAAAATACAGTGGAAAATGTAATAAAATACAGGGTGTTCTATTTAAAGTAAGCAACTTATAAATGATTTAAATTGTGCATGTTGGCGGCTAAGTTTAAAACACCCTGTATAAAATATCAATGAGATGGGTATATGGAGTTAACGAGCAAGCGCTTGTTGTTTATTGGTTACAATTTCACGTCACTAGCTTCATTATTAATGGAGATATGGTTATTCAATGTGGACTAGGATTTTTTCAAAATTAAAAAAAAAATCGAAATATCTCGAAAATACTTCTTTTTGGTATATGATATTGTCACAAATTTTATCTAGAATGTCATGTAGAATTCGAAAATAAAATAAAAATATTAGCTTCCATTTAAAATAGCGTCTACTTCCGGTATAACTGGAAGTCCCACATTCAGGACAATATTATATTGGAACTCAGCGTCATCCAAAACCTAGAGCTTCGTAATTTCAGATTTTTAACATAACTGTATCCGCTATTACGTTTAATCAAAGCTCTTCGCGCCGCACCCTGAATGTTACTGGTACAATGTGAGTAGGATTGCACTCCCTATAACAATGAACGTACTACGCGCAATCTGAAATAGTATCGGTTTAACGACTCATGAAACAAAAGATTATTTTTATTTAGGGTAGGGTTCAAAACATTCTACACATAGGGTTATATCGCATTTTGAACAAAAAGTCAAAGGTTTTTTCTGGCAATTTGCAAATTGACATTTACGCTGTTTTTCCCTCCGTCTTACCCAATGGCTGTTTCCATCATACCGAACATCAGGAACTACGCCATGCACGTTGTGTTTCCGATGGTCTTGTTTTAAATAAAATGTGGCAACACTTCTTCGGAAATCTAAACAAGATAAAGAATCTGGCCCATGAATTTTTCTGTACAAAATCCATGCGTTTGTTATGGACATGTCGATCATTATTGTAATTAACGACTAGTACCATTTTTTGCCTTTAATCCTAATAGCATATTTTCCAACAATCCAGTCACATGATGATCAACACCTCCCATATATTGATTGTATATTTTGATAACATTAGGTTGCGGGACATGAATTTTGTGTTGTTTAGATTTACACCACCTTGAAGCATTACCTATTGGTTCAATAGTGTCAAAATTTGTTCCAATTGTGACATTTGTTATGGTTCCATTTTAAGATTAAAATTTCACCATTTTTCTCAAATCGATAATCAAATGTGCCACGCACTTTCTTTGAAAGTTCTTTTGAATTTAAAAGTGGGCATTTATCTGTTCTGTTTTCACGCATTGTTCTTGTTACAAGTAGGCTAAGAAAAGTATAGATTATTGCAGTATATACCTGTGTTGATAAATGAACAGAAAATGTACCCCATCGTTGAATGCTTGGTTTATTTTATTTATTAGTGGACGAATTTGATAGCACCTACAATGAAACACATAATGTTAGAATTCTGACATTATTATTATACGTTATTTTATTTACCTATCAGTCAAATCAATTTCGTCGTTCTCGTAACAGCGAAAAACTGATTTCAATTTCAAGTATCTATTTCGAGACATTGCATCCGCTACAAGTTGTATTCTGGTGTCTTCATCTGTACTCCAATATAGCTTTTCAGAAGGTAAAATATAGTAACCCGAAAATATTAAAACTTCAACAAACGTTTTTAATTCCTGAACAGTCACAGTAAAATCAGTAAAATGTTTTACAGATTTAGGATATCTTTCCGTTTCTTCTTGCAATAAATTATAAACATCGTCGGAGAAAAATTTTTCAAACAATTGTAAAGGAGATAAATCTTGTAGTTCAGCACTAATAATTTTAATTTTCTGATTTTCAGACTGAGACTCTCTTATTATGTTTGTATAGGATGGCAGAGATTTATGTCAATGCGAAGTAATATTAGTTAATTTATTTTTACCCGTACTTGTTGAAGAGCTTTTATCGGATTTCTTACGAGTACATTGCGTATCAGGATTATCATTACGATTATATACATTAGCTCCTTGTAATTGAATTTCTATATTTCCAGAAATATCATTGATTTCATTTTTACCTGTTATATCTTCGTCGCCTTCATCATAATCACTTAAAACGTCCGGATTCGGTGGCAAAACAGCTATATCTACACTATCCGCATTTTCCAAATTCCTCATCTTCGAATAATGCTTCAGTATCTTTAACACCGGTTACTTGCCATACCACAATAAATGCACTAAATGAATAAGAGAGCATCGCCTCTAATTTATATACTAACAATTTCTGCAAGAATCATCTAGTATGGACGTGTAAATTAAAGGTATAAACGTATGTCCTATAAATATGACATCATATTTTGTACTTGTTTATTCCTGTTTATGATAAGATCACCGTTTGAAAAAATTATGCAGTTTTAGCAAACAACCTTTCTATTTATGAATTCTGAACTGAAAAGTTACATAATTTAATGAATTTTCAAAAACTAAGGTACAATCTTGCTCCTAAAAGATGACAAAGTAATATAAAATTTAAAAAAATACATTTTTTAGTTACAACGAGGAAATAAAAATTGCTATTTTTGCTGTCCTATATATATCACACATAATGGGTTAAGACTGAATGCACGAAATAACTTGTCGCTAGTGTTATATACAACATATATTGACTGCCATAAAAATTGCAACACCTAGAATTTATTGAACGATTTTATTGAAATTTTCGTCCACGTCTGTCATTAGAACAAACAAACGATTAAAATTTGAAAAGAAAAGAACAAAAAAAAAATGTTTTTTTCAACGATAAGTTGCTCCGCCACTATTCGTAATGCACTCATTTAGACGGTGTGGCGTGCTATTAATCAAGTGATCTGTAGCTGCCTGCGGTATATCAACTCAAGCTTCTTGAGTCCGTAGTCGGAGATCGTGTAAGTTATCTGGAGGGTGTGGTAAATTACCCAGTCGCTTACTGACCTCATCTCATACATGTTTAATGGGTGACAAATCAGGCGACCGAGCAGGCCATGGGAGGACGGCAATGTTAGCTTCTTTCAAAAAACGTGTTGTAGCCCTTGCCGTATGAGGGCGCGCATTATCCTGTTGGAAAATGGAATTTTCCAGCCCCTGAAGATATGAAAGCGCAATGGGTTCTAGCACATTGGCAATATAACCAGCGGCGTTTAAGTTGCCATCAGTGAAGACCAAGGGTGATCTGCTACCGTAACATATTGCACTCCATATCATCACTCCTTGTGTGAGGGCTGTGTTGCGTTCCACAAAAAATGTTAGATTTTTACGTTCTCCACTCATTCGTCTGACCCTCCTACGACCATCCTGGGCCCACCAGCAAAATCGGGACTTGTCTCTAAACACAATTAGATGCCATTCTTGCGCCCAATTCACTCTTTCGTTCTAGCCTGCGTAGACGGTGAAGTGGTGTAAGAGGAAGACATAAAAATGGACGATATGAACGCAACCCATAAGATCATATCCGGCGATAAACAGATGACATTGACATTCTGGGTTCTACACCTCGCATCCAATCATTTGTAATTGATTGAGTTGTTGAAAATCTGTCTGTTGTGGCCAAAAGTGTTAAGCAACGTTCTTCGCGATCTGCACTCCTGCGGGGACGTCCAGATCCAGGACGACGTTGTTGTACCCCTTCCTCGGACCATTTGGGTCAACATCTTAATATCATTGTAATATTTCGGTTTACACGACGAGCAATTTCTCTGAGCGAAAGTCCATCCTCTCTCATGCCAATATTACGGCCACATTCAAAATCAGTCAATTGGGAAAAATGTTGATGTTGTACTCTTGGCATTGTTCTCAAGTTCAGAACGAAATTGTGAACAAACCATTTGCAAAATTGACTGTTAATTCCACACTGATTGGTTTATTTCTTCAAATTTATTGTTACTAAGTGCAAAGGAAAAACAAAAAAAAACTACTAGCTAGATTTTATACAAATTTTAACCGTTTGTTTGTTCTAATGAGAGACATCGTTGACGAAAATTTCAATAAAATCGTTCAACAAATTCTAGGTATTGCAATTTTTATGGAAGTCGGTATATTCTACAACTGAGCTGATTAAATTATACTTTAAAAATGAATTGCACGATGTTACTTAAATGCAAAATAAAGTTTCCTTGTCTTGATTGTTATAGTTGTGATAAATAAAAGTGATTATGTCACAAATTCCAACACCGGAGAAGTCACACAGACAGCCTAAACAATCAATGGTGCAAAAATAAACATTGGGAAAGTAAGTGAAAACGTTTTACTTATTTAGAAGAAAAATCCGTAGCGTGAAATCTTCCACACTTTTGTGAATTTAGTCTATGTTAAAAGCCACATTGAACATAAAGGACAATACTGATACACGGAAATTTTGTAAGTTGATTTTATATTCAAAGATTGCGCATCGCGCTTAGAAATTCCGTATATTAACTAGACAGCAAATAAGTCAATTTGTAGAAGAGGCAGCAAACGTATATTTAATGATAACTGTAATTTGAATACTGTTAAAGTACGTCCCACAATATCACAGAGTAATAAATCATCTTGACAGCGACAGGTCAATGGCGTACTTACTAAAAGTACTATAAGGTCTGTAAAATATATTGACTTTTCAGTTTTTTATGTTCGTATAAAATATTTAAAAAAATATAATTGTAGTTGTAATTATGACCTATTAATACATACAAAAAGAAAAAAAAAAGTCTTTGTCTAAGTAACCTGCAAGTTTTTTTTTTATCAAACAAAATAATGTTTGTTAATCTGTTTCAAGTTTCAGCGAACTATTTGTGACGTCATTATCATGTTTTTGTTTTAAACTTAGGTAAATCAATGTAACAGTTCATTTAATAAGAAATGAAATAACAACTCTATCTTTGTTAGTTACGGAAAAATTGTTTGAGATTGAATTAATACAAACATCTTTACTGAATCATATACATATACATTATTGTACAGGATAGCGAGGATCGTCCGAAGTTCCATGAAAATTTTTAGAAAGATCCAATAAGCCAAGCTAGTGTGGAAATGAAACCCATATGAATTCCAATAATGCGCGAAGAGCTTAAGCGCAATACACCTGCACAATAAGTTACGGCGCAACACGCGAAATAAACTTCTGCGCAACCACGAAAAACTTATATATATATATATATATATATATATATATATATATATATATATATATATATATATATATATATATGTATATATATATATATATATATATATATATATATATATATATATATATATATACAGTGTTATAAGTGTATGTACTTATTTTAAGGGTGATTCCTGAGGCGATTTCGAGCCGGAAAGTTCATATGAATGTATGTCCTCAGAAGCTTCGTTATCGATCTACAGGCTGTTGAAGTTGTGTTTTTCAGTTTTTCCAAATTTTCGAAAACCCTTCTAGATATTACATTGAAATTTTCCATATTGTATAAGGGCATGAAGGCCCTTATTCCAACTGAAAAGTTCATTTTAATTTAACCAGTGGCGTAGATACAGCTAGGTCATGACATAAATTCCACAAAAATGTGTTATTCCACTGTTTTATATGATGCGTTTACACGATATTCATAAGAAATCAATTCCGAACAAAAAGGTCTCCTTACATTTTCACGTAAAACTCACCGTTTAGGAAAAAATCATTAAAAAGTGTCGTGTCGTTATAACGTGCATTTATTCCTAACATAGAAACTATTTACAGAAACTGAACAATAAAGGAAAAACTTTTGTGCAGTCATTCATAAAAATTCTGAAAATGTCCACCATCCGCTTCTATACAGGCTTCCTCTTCTCCTCATTGAACGACGCACTCTTTCAAAAATTCCCGGTGTGTTCTGTATGGTTGCACAGCCCTCAATTATTCTATTGCGTAAGTCTTCCAACGTCTGAACTGGTGTATTGTAAACTAGAGTTTTAAGATGCCCCAGAAATAAAAGTCTAAGCTATTCAGATCAGGCGATCTCGGTGGCCAGAACTGAGGCCCTCACGACCTATCCATCGATTTGGGTAAACTGAATTCAAATATTCACGCACCAAAATGCTGAAGTCGTGCATGTATATACACAAATTGTCAATCATAAATTACATCACATTAAATTTTAATGTTTCAATATTTTCAAAATTAATCTTTTTATTATCAATGTTTGCAAGTTTTTTAAATAGCAACCTCACATACTGTAAGTAATCGATTTTTGTACCTTATATAACTTATAATAATTTAATACCTATTGTAGAATTTTGACTGACGAAGGAATAAAGAATTCCTATAGCTCTCAATTAAGAAAAATATTTTTATTTTTCTGCCCTAAACCTTTTGGCTGCATCCCCACTAATTTAGTCTTTAATGTTTAACTAGTCAGCCACAACTACTTCTAATATATATATATATATATATATATATATATATATATATATATATACATATAATGATATATTTATTGGATTACTCAGTGGCTTCCGAAACGTCGCGCTCAAAAAGTAAAAACTGTGGAAAAAAAGGCCGATCAATTCAACTAATATGAAACCACAGTTACAAAACAGTTATAATACAGAATTAGACTACTATTTAATTACATGTAAATTAGAAATATGACTCATTTAAAGGGGGATGCATTAAGATGCAATTACCACTATTGTTATTTCAAGATAGTTACTTTAAAATGCTCAGTTATTTTCGAGTTTTGGTTGAAAGCGGTGGTGAAAATGGCATCTTACAATTTTTCTCCTGCAAAACGTTTGAAACTTAATTCGCTCCCTGGGAATGAAAAAATTATTATTCTGAATGTACATAATGCCTTAAAGTAATGTCAATGTAGAATAGTGGAAAAAGTGTGTTGATCATATAGTTAAAGAGGAACAGCGTATGCGGTACCTTCATGTGATAATGGAAGAACTATGGAACCCGTCATAATGTCGGTAAGACAAAGATGATAGCTCTTCCGTATAGGACGAGGACGGTAAAGACTGATTGTTAGTTACATATCTCATTTGTTTCCAAAACCTACCTTTATGACAATAATAAATGTAAAAAATTTAATGTAAACTACATTTGTAATCATTTTATATTAATCAAAACATTAGTATTTTGAAATAGCCACATCTAAAATAAATGTTTTATACTTTCACGTCTTTCAATTGTTTGATAATTAATCTAAAATTTTCAATACACCAAAATCCCAAGCGCGCGTCTATGAGTTGTCTGATCTTCAGACTTAAGTTGATTTTTAAAGGGTCGTCTTTTGTTTGCCATTTACCTGCACCGTGTTTATTTAACACACTATTTTGCAAGCGGCACATTTACAGCATCTTCGTTTAAACTAGCCCGGTTTTCTACCGATTTCTGTTTGCCGCTTTCATTCAAAAAATTTCACTGGTAACATGATTTATTACTCTCTGATATTCTGGGACGTACTTTAGTCACATTTTATTTATTTTGACTTTAGGTGTTTTTGATTGTGGGCATTTCAGGCGCATGCCGACGTGAATAAATAAAAAATTAACTGTTGATAATGTAGACTACAAAGGTTCGGATATAATAGTAAAATTCTGGACACAAAAATCTATATAGAACGCATTTTCGTAATTACAAATTTGCATTACATTGAGATGTATCAAAAATATTTTGCACTACGTCCTAGTCGCCTACTAAAAAGTTTTTCTTATAGTGTCGCCAAGGAACCAAGCCATTAAAATAAATAAAATTGGCGAAATTCCTAGCCTAGTAGCGACAATCCTTAAATTGCATAATGCTAAGTGTTATACTGGTCATTGCTTTAGACGGAAATCGGCAACCCTCTTCGCAGATGCTCTAGCTGATATAAGTAGTAGTCATTGAGGGTGGAAATAAAATATTTGACTGTGGAGCTTCGACTTCGAAAGGTAACTTACCTAATGGAAATGTGAAGAAGTCCAAATCACGATCTTCATTGGTTTGTGCAGGAATTGTAGCAATAGTCGTAGTAAGGTTTTACAATTTTCAGAAATTTTAAATAATTTGTTCTTAAATAAAGCTGTTTTTCATTATTAATTATTTAGAAATTTAGAGTGCCTAATTTACAACTAATACGCGAACTATTTCTCACACCCCGATGTGGAATACCTAACTAGTTCGGAAAGTTAATTTTCAATGTCAACAAAAATTCAAACATTGAGTCGCCATTTTCTTTAAAATTATTTTTGTTAAACTTGTGAAAAATGGGTGATTCCGAAGAAATTATATCAAAATATTGCCTTGTCGCGTCCGTTATATCAGCAGCATTTCAATTTTGCTACCAATCATACAACGTAATTACCCTAGTTTCTATTGGAAAGTAAAAAACACCGCAGTGCGGGAAAACAAGTTTTCGGTGCATCAGGAGTAACCGGGAAATACCTATTTTAAAGCTATGAGTGCAAAAAATATTTTGCGCATTACTACGGAAATTGTCACCTTTTTCTGACAGTTGTGAAAATATAATACTTTGACTAACTTAATTGTAGACCCAGTGGGTTGCTAGTTGTTATGGGAAGCGACAAAATAAAAGGCCCTTGTACAAATTAATTTTAGCAAATATTATATTATATTATATTATATTATATTTTATTATATTATATTATATTATATTATATTATATTATATTATATTATATTTTATTATATTATATTATATTAATATTATATTATATTATATTATATTATATTATATTATATTTTATTATATTATATTATATTATATTATATTATATTATATTATATTATATTTATTATATTATATTATATTAATATTATATTATATTAATATTATTATAATTAAAATGTAATATTTGGTAAAAATTAGATTGGATTAAAGTTTATTTGAAAGTAGACATTAGAGCTACTTCTCATACCACCTCATAAAGTATATTTTAGTATTGTAAAACAATAAGCATCACAGAATTATCAGTTGGTTCACAGAATCAGTTAAAATGAGATGTCCTAATGAAACTAGTAAGGATGTGGAAGATTCCGTTAAGACAACACTCATCAAAAGAGGGTTAAAATTTCAAAGCGTGTTTCTAAACCAGGAAATTAAATCTTTCAGGTACTGTTAAGTTTGCACTTGTCTACATCTATAGACACACCTATATATAGATATAAATAGCCATCAAAGTTTTAATCATAAATTAATTATAAGTTAAGATCACATCAAATCATAATGCCTAAAATATAATTAAACTGCAAATAAAACAAAACTGAATCTTGGAAAACACTAAACTCAACGACGTATAGCAACAAGTGGTAATATATCACTGAAAGAGATTTGTCTACCATAAAACATTTCATTTAAAGCTTTACACGATAGTTTGGCTATAATAGGTACTCACTTGCATGAGCAATTTGTAAGCGATGAAAACATTAGTGATGTAACACCTACATAATTATTATCACAGTTCCGGAATATCTTTCCTTTCACAACACAAAATTCTACATCACATATGCCTAGTTATAGGTACATAAAACAGAAAATTCTTTACATTTGTTATTAAAGCAATAGGTCAACAAACAGTCGTACGCTGGGGGTAGTAATATGTTGCAAACCCCTTTGTATGCTGAAAGTAGTGGCTACGTGAGGTGGCAGAAGACGGAGAACCACTACATGCATCAAAATCTGCTCTTACAGTACTATGAAGGTATACTTAGGAGAATTCTCTAGGGAAACCAAATCCGCCGAAAAAACTAACTCTTTATCATTGCCGATGGGGGTCGAAGTGACACAGTTATTCTATAGGGGGTCGGATAGGGCGAGAGCTATTGGCAAAATACCCTTTTGGTCGAGGATTTTTATTAGAGTACCATAAGTACCATAAGGGGTTCTTAGGAGAACCTTTACTTCCTCTTTTTAGAAAGACTAAATCCGCCGAAATACTTTAACTATTTTTGACTTAGGAGAGTAGAAGGAAGGGGTCCTAGTAATACAGTTTGATGCAGCTTGTCGAGAGATTTCCAACGAAAGATCGCATGACATATCTACGATATACCGTTTCAGAATTATGACCCAACTCGCTTATAGTAGGTCGGAGGAGATGCTAGTTGGTGGAAAAAATACTCCTTAATTCAAGGCCTTTCATTAGAGTACTTTTATAATGTGGAGGTCAATCCTTCTTTAAAACTTTATTCTATCTTAACTGGAGGGGGGTTCTTCGGAGGGCGGCCAAAGTGTTACAGTTCGGCTTGACTAGAGCTTTTCAACACTGTTTAGGAATTGTTGGTGGAAAAATCAACAACCTTTTTTCACTCCCCGAAGGTTGTCGGGGGATCACAATCATTGTGGCCACGGGAACATAATATTTATTTATAGGACATTAATGTCATGCCTTTGGACGTTTTTTACCAAAATATTTCAATTTTTTAAGTTTGGCTTTGACATTTGACCTCCAGGTCAACCGAAGCAATACCGTAGTTACTAGTGTTCAAGGGAATATCTTAAACAAAACTGCGTCATTCTGCGTCAAACCATTGGGATTAAAATCCACGCACGGACGAACAGACGAATCTGACAATCTCATAATGTGTTTGCAATACATATAAACATAAGATAAGTCACTTTCCTTTGAATCATAAAATTGATATAAATTTCACTGAGAATTACCCTTGGCTAGCTGGACACTGTTGGTTACTCCAGTAAAACCGCTAGTTTTAAAAGTTTTAGAATCTCGAGAATATTGCCATATTGGCCTTTCAAAGTTTAAAATATATTTTTTACAATATGAAGTACTGCATTAACTGTTATCTTGTTTTGATGCTTCAAAAAGAATGAATAAATTCTTTGTTGAATCATATCCATTTGATTACATGCATTTTGTATGCCTAGAATCACACGATACACACCTGGATAGACGGTAATTTAGATTTTCGTCTATGCAGTCGTGTCATTAATGTGTTATCTAATATACTAGTTTCTCGAGCACAGCATATTCTAATGGGAATTAAAATAAAACTGAACTGGCTAGATGGAAAGCCACTGCGTTAAAAACCTTCTTACTGTGTGTTGATTCTTTAGTTCTACAAAATACAATTGATCTTGCCATCTTGTTATGCCTTAAAAATATTTAAAAGCATGGATTAGAATTATGTCGAACTGCATTAAATACTTTAGTAAAACATTGTACACTTTAGAAGTTTATGTTTATAATGTTCATTTTTTGTCACATTTGACTTATGGTGCTGACAAATTTGACTTATGTATGCAAATTATTTAGGTAAAGTAATAGTATATTGTATTAAAAGTGAGAGAAATGCATCTTTACATGCGAGTGAGAAGTGTGACCCTTGAGCGTACGTTAGCACGCGAGGGGAACAATTCTCGCGAGTTCCATAATGGCATTTCGCTCACGAGTGATATGCGATGTTTTATCTTACAGGTACAGCGAAGAAATCAATTTCGCTCAAATACCTAATATTTGTCCATAAAAATTGTATCGTCGTATGTATCATTTTTCATAGTTACCAACGGTTGTTATATTTATAAACAATTAATTATTTTTTTCACAATTTTCATGGATTTGCACGGAATTAAGAAAAATTTTACTGACAGCTATCAAACTTACTTATGATTACTTTAGCTCACTTATGAACAATATTTGATTTCTGTCACCGAAACAAGGGTCTAAGGTACCTCAATAATTATACCTGTAAGACAAAGAAATTATTGAGATCCTTTGTTTGACCATCGCAGCAATTTTTCGAAGTTTGCATGGAATTGATTTGTTTACAATCATACACGACTTACAGAGTATGGCATGGAACATCATTCTGGCCCCACTTTAAATATAAAAGGGAAAAAGCAGTATAAAAAAATGGAACAAAGCAACAGTTTTAAGATGGCATTGTCATTATCTGAGACGGATTATTATTTTCTTACTACAACACATGATGTAATTGAAATAAAGCACATTATGTTAATTAAAGATTGTAATACTTTATTTGTAGGTCATTCGCATTGTATAGGGTGTCCGGAAATTGATATGCCAAACTTCAGGTGGTGATTATATATAAAAACAGATAAGAACAAAAATTCACATTAACATAGGTTCGGAAATGCTTCAATAAAGAGCTATGGTTTTACAACTGCTCATGCAAAATTCCAATACACTACTCTTGGGTTCATTTTCCATCAAAGAGAGTCTCCTGGTACTAATTCACGGGTTGACGGACACACTATTTGAAACACGTTCTTCTGAGTCTGCATTCCTAGTGATACACTTTCTGCCACAGTCAGTTCTTTTTGGCAAAAATCGGTCATTTTCTCTTAAACTTTGATGTAATCGAGAAAAAAAAATTTTGGAAGTGGTTGGATGATACGGGAATGCGTCTTGGTAATGTCTGAGAGCTTTACGACTCCAACCATTTGCTGTGCCATACATGAAATGCATATCGGCCATTTCAGAGAATGCCTACTCTGCCATAACGTAATCGCAAAACACTTGTTGAATTGAATATTAATGATTACGACAATAAAATTTTGCAACTAAAGGTGAAGCCAACGTGACAACTACTGTCAACAATACTTAATTGTCACCCTGAAGTAATAAAGCCTCCTTTGACTAATTTATTCCGTTGAGATAATTTATTCTTTTAAATAACAAATTTCGTAACCGTTTTCAAATGGGTTTTTCTCGAAAACGGTTAATCTGGTAAAATTTTTGAAGCAAAACTAACTGAAAAAGCTAAAACCATTTGAGGAATTTATAAAAAAATTGAGGAAATAAAAAATAATGCAAAAAAGAGTGTTGCAGGTGCACCGTAACGCTGCCCCTAGCAAGGAGTTTTGTCGACTGATACCGTAAGAAAAATTCTTGCAATCGATAGTAGTTAAATTACCAAAATTGAAACATTGGCATACTATGATTCCTGAGATACAAAACAAAAACCAATTAATTGACGGTCGAACTAAATTAATTTGGGCTTTAAATCGCGGTTAGGTTTAACGGTTTTCGTTGCCAATTAAATTAATTTGTGGTTTTATGGAAATAATTCACGGATAGTTTCGTGGGCTGATTAAATTAATTCACAGTTTGATTTTTAAGGTTAATTAAATTAATTAAATTAAGAGGTTTTCATTTTTTAAATACTAATTCTGGTTTGATTCGTGATTTTCAAGGTTAATTAAATTATGTCCAGGTTTAATTCATGATTTTCAGGATCAATGAAATTAACCCGCAGTTTCTTAAAATTAATTTGCAATTTGATTCCCATAGTAATTAAATTAGTTTACGCTTTGATTGGAAGTTTTCAAGGTTAATTATCTTAATTTGTTGTTTGTGTGAATTGTCTTAACCTGCCTTATTAATGGGTTCATAATGACTAATTCGCGAAATTCAAGGGAAATTAATTAACTCTCGGCTAGATTAAATTGATTCGCGGTTTGATAAACTAATTCACGGATGGTTCAAGGTGTAATTAGATTAATTCACTGTTTTCATGATAAATTAAATTAACTGTATGTTTTACTGGGGATTTAACTGGTTTTTAACGGCCAATGCTGGTTGGATTTGCGGTTTTTGAGGTTATTTAAATTAATTCGTGGTTTTCATGGTTAATTAAATTATCTTGCGGTTTGACTAAATTTATTGCGTTTGAATAAAGCACAGAAAATGCATTACAGCTATGTTTAATTTAAATTACCATACCATCTATGTACATAATACGTTCTGTCTTGTTTATATAAAACGAAATGTTAATCCATTCAAATCTCGTTCTGATAACTACAATCAAATTCCTATAATAAGAACAACTTAGCTCTCACATATCAACGAATACGCTGAATAAAATTTTTAGCAAAATATTGTGGGTCTTTATTTTAAAGTAAGGGATGTACTAGTAATTTAAGTATGAAGTTATTAGAAAATCAAAAATAACAATTAACAAAGTAACAATTTTAAGATGGCATTGCCATTATCTGAGACGGATTATTATTTTCTTACTACAACACATGTTGTAATTGAAATAAAGCACATTATGTTAAATAAAGATTATAATACTTTATCTGTAGGTCATTCGCATTGTATAGGGTGTCCAGAAATTCATATGCCAAACTTCAGGTGGTGATTATATATAAAAACAGATAAGATCAAAAAATTCACATTAACATAGGTTCGGAAATGCTTCAATAAAGAGCTATGGTTTTACAACTGCTCATGCAAAATTCCAATACACTAGTCTTGGGTTCATTTTCCATCAAAGAGAGTCTCCTGGTACTAATTCACGGGTTGACGGACACACTACTTGAAACACGTTCTTCTGAGTCTGCCATTACTAGTGATACACTTTCTGCCACAGTCAGTTCTTTTTGGCAAAAATCGGTCATTTTCTCTTAAACTTTGATGTAATCGAGAAAACAAATTTTTGAAAGTGGTTGGATAATACGGGAATCCGTCTTGGTAATGTCTGAGAGCTTTACGACTCCAACCATTTGCTGTGCCATACATAAAATGCATATCGGCCATTTCAGAGAATGCCTACTCTGCCATAACGTAATCGCAAAACACTTGTTGAATTGAATATTGATTACGACAATAAAATTTTGCAACTAAAGGTGAAGCCAACGTGACAGCTATTGTCAACAATACTTGATTGTCACCCTGAAGTAATAAAGCCTCCTTTGACTAATTTATTCCGTTGAGATAATTTATTCTTTTAAATAACAAATTTCGTAACCGTTTTCAAATGGGTTTTTCTCGAAAACGGTTAATGCGGTAAAATTTTTGAAGCAAAACTAACTGAAAAAGCTAAAACCATTTGAGGAATTTATAAAAAAATTGAGGAAATAAAAAATAATGCAAAAAAGAGTGTTACAGGTGCACCGTAACGCTGCCCCTAGCAAGGAGTTTTGTCAACTGATACCGTAAGAAAAATTCTTGCAATCGATAGTAGTTAAATTACCAAAATTGAAACATTGGCATACTATGATTCCTGAGATACAAAACAAAAACCAATTAATTGACGGTCGAACTAAATTAATTTGAGCTTTAAATCGCGGTTAGGTTTAACGGTTTTCATTGCCAATTAAATTAATTTGTGGTTTTATGGAAATAATTCACGGATAGTTTCGTGGGCTGATTAAATGAATTCACAGTTTGATTCGAGATTTTTAAGGTTAATTAAATTAATTAAATTAATAGGTTCTCATTTTTTAAATACTAATTCTGGTTTGATTCGTGTTTTTCAAGGTTAATTAAATTATGTCCAGGTTTAATTCATGATTTTCAGGATAAATGAAATTAACCCGCAGTTTGTTAAAATTAATTTGCAATTTGATTCGCATGCTAATTAAATTAATTTAGGCTTTGATTGGAGGTTTTTAAGGTTAATTATCTTAATTTGTTGTTTGTGTTAATTGTCTTAATCTGCCTTATTAATGGGTTCATAATCACTAATTCGCGAAATTCAAGGTCAATTAATTAACTCTCGGCTAGATTAAATTGATTCGCGGTTTGATAAACTAATTCACGGATGGTTCAAGGTGTAATTAAATTAATCCGCAGTTTGAGGCGAGGTGTTTAAAGTTAATTAAATTAATTTCTGTTTTCATGATAAATTAAATTAACTGTATGTTTTACTGGGGATTTAACTGCTTTTTAAAGGCCAATGCTGGTTGGATTTGCGGTTTTTGAGGATATTTAAATTAATTCGTGGTTTTCATGGTTAATTAAATTATCTTGCGGTTTGACTAAATTTATTTGCGTTTTAGTAAAGCACAGAAAATGTATTACAGCTATGTTTAATTTAAATTACCGTACCATCTATGTACATAATACGTTCTATGTCTTGTTCATATCAAACGAAATCTTAATCCATCCAAATCTCGTTCTGATAACTACAATCAAATTCATATAAGAACAACTTAGCTCTCACATATCAACGAATACGCGGAATAAAATTTTTAGCAAAATATTTTGGGTCTTTATTTTAAAGTAAGGGATGTACTAGTATAAGTATAAAGTTACTAGAAAATCAAAAATAACAATTACTGGCACGCAGACGTACTAATTATTAAGTGCACATTTCAATTTAGTATGAGTTGAATCTTCACCATTCGCCATATTATATAACACTATTTGGAAAAAATGGTGTGAATATTTATTATTAATCGTACTCTTTCAGAAGGCCTAATATGAAGACGTATTATATTATATATTGTAATTAATATTGTTTCCAATTTTCATGTGGTTCAAGGGCAGTGTAAATACTCTGGTTTAAGCTTCAATCAAAGAGAGCTAAGTTAAATAAATAATTTTGTATGATTAATTTTGTAATTGATTATTCCATAGTAAAATAGTTGATAGTAGCTAAGATACAGAGTGTTCGTTAACCTGCTCTTAAAATTATAAGAGGGTTAATAGTTAAGAAATACATTACTACAGTGAAATTTAAGTTTACTATATATGTAAATATTGACCAATACGTGATTCAGACAAGACGGAAATTCTTCCTATATATGCACGCTGCTTTACCCTCAAACTATCCTTTGTAAAGATAACAAGGCCGCGAATGAAGAACTCAAATCGAATTTCAGTTATTCACAATTCTAGGGTTGCCTCAACCAAATCTACATACATTTGTTGAGGTGATAAGGTGCTCGGACCGGCAGGCCAAGCCTTGCATTTTAGACTTTATGAAGTTATAGATTCTCAAACTATATTCAAACCAAAAAGACCTATATATTCTTTTCCTTAGATACTTTGTTGAACGCATTATATGAATATAAATCCATGATATTTGCCTATAAAATTTATTGTGTACTTAAAAACGTGATTCTCAAGTTTACGACTAGTTTTACACGTTAGTTATAGATATTCAAGTTGTAAATAACTTTCATGTCAACAAATTTATGGTTTACTAGCATAAACTATTTTACTTCGACGATATTGTGCAAATTACGATACAAACATGTTTATTTCGATATTAATTAAAGAAAACTACATTTTAAAATTTATACACTTTTTTATTGTCCTTTACGTTGAACACATAAGATATTGCTAACACGCAGCTTACTAAAAATCTACCATTACATTAAATGTGTGTTAAACCTTGTATACTTTAATATCATGTTGCACAATAACTTTAATTTCATAACATATAAACATTGGAAATTATATCGAAATTATAGTGTACAATTGCACTACACAGTTATTTCAAAATTTCTGATTTAAACTGTTTCAAATGTATCCTCTATTACGAGGTCTGCCAACCTGTTGACACCAGATACCTTGTCTAATCGCCAATAGAACGTCTTCTAAATAGTGAAATTCATTTTGAAGGAAATTACCATGTTTTTCACAGATTTCAGTACTCCTTCGCGGAAAAAGGCCCTAGTAAATCTTGGTCTATACTAGTTGAAAATTGCAAATTTTTCTAGAAATCGACATTGTCCAATCTGCCTTAGGATTTCCATAGCCTAGTAGTGTTTTTTTTCTGTTTCACATTCCGTTTTTACTGAGATTTGATTTTTTAAAATAAACAGTTTTAATCGATGATTTAACAGCTAAATGGCGCTTACTGAACAGATTTTCATTAGTGAAGAAGGTTGATACCTACTAAAGAGAGCAGGCGACGGTGCATGCAAGATTAGGCGATTTTCACACATTAATATCCATTCCTCGGTTGTATTGGTTGTTATGCAAAATTAAAATTAGATAGATATTAAAAATATATTTGTGTACAACCGTCCGCAAAATGACATGTTGCATTCCACGAGGCGGCCGCAAAATGCAATTCTCAATTACTTTTAGTAGTGTGATGGATGACATGTTGTGCTGATTTTTCAGCAACTTTGTATACAAATAAATATAGGTACATAACCTCATTTTTTTCTACCGAATTCAATGAGTTATACTTAATTGCAAAATGCAATTTAATAATTGATGTTATTTGTTATTTGACGTATCTGCGTTGCTAGGTAAATTTTATTCTGCCCCACATCGTAGCACAATGGGAATATTAGCACATACACAACTTGAACTTAATTGTGTATTTATATTTAGTTAACGGTAGCCAAAATTCTGTGTACGCCACGGATGCAATATGTCTTTGGCGACCTCAAGATTATCGGGCTCGGCTGGAAGCGACCTCTCCGCCCATTTTCCTTTCGGCCGTCCAAGTAGCATTTTGCGTCCTTGGCATACAAATAACTATTTACACAATTTTACATAAGGTTATATAGTTTTATTTCTACCTCTCTTTTTCTATTTTCAATATTTAAAACACTGTGATAAAGAAACCAAAAATCAAAACGTGTTCTAAATTTTTACAAGCATGCATCTGCCCACAGCATCTGTAACTTTTTGTTATTTGATAGTACACTCCTTCGTTAAAATTCTCATCCATATCTGGAATGTTGCGAAGTTCGGGAAATATTTTGTGTTGCCTTACTAGGTTACTTAGTTACTATATTTAGGTATTTAGTAATAATGTGGTCTGATCCTGGATAGTATCTAGCAAAGACGTATTCGTTTTTGTGTTAGTAAACAAAAATAAATTACAGTGATCTTAGTACAATATAAATTAAAATTGTTCGTCAAACAGTTAATTAAATTAATAGTGTTTAAATTAAAATAAAACAAATAAGAAAAACAAGAGATTTATGCTCAGTTTGGTTCACCTGGAGAAGATAAAAGTCGGTTTTAAAAAGGCGATAATAGAGTGTAAACAGGACGATAACGAGAAATTACTTAGTAAAGAAATAGTACTCTAGGGGCTGAAGAAAACAGTAAAATGGAGAAGATACTAGAAGAAATAAACACAAAACGAAATAAATTAAATATGAACATGTAAACTTTCACCATTATTACACATAATAAAATATTTATCTTTTTTGGGTTTTTTAATGGCGCATTTGTATATTATACAATCTAAACGTTTCGATAACACTTACTGTTATCTTCGTCAGTAGTAATATATATTAAAATTGTTAAAGATGTTGAAACAATTTTGTGAAGGTTGAATAATTAAAAAATAAACATAAGCCTGCGTAACAGTTTGAGACACATATAAAGCCAACTATAGAATTTAATTTTAGTAAAGAATAACTAGATCATTAAAAATTAAATATTGTTTAACTGTCTTAAAGATGACAAATCAGAACATCATCTAACGGTCGAACGCTAACAATGAAAAATGTCAACCAAAAACATATTTAACAAAATTTAATCAAGTTATGATGTAAGTATAAAGTTGTGAAAAACTTCTGTTTGAAATTGATAGAAGCATTCACAAATATAAACATGACATCGATTAAAATGATGCAGTTAAATCTAACAAAGAAATAGCTTTAAGTTGTATTTAACAATGAAAAGCACAATGCAGAATATTTTACGTAATTTTTAATCTTAATTTAAATTTCAACTACAAACGTTAAACTATAGTGCTGTGATAATTTAACATACAATTGTTAAAGCATTTACTTCAATGTCTAGGGAAAAAAGAGGCAAAAAACTTAGACATAACAAAATTCAAAATTTAAACCAAAATTGAGACGTATCATTATGCCTTTTTTAAATTATAAGATGGCAAAACCTATTTAAACGGAGATTTTCTTCTTGTCTATTAAAATTATTAGGGTGTTTATATATCTCAATAGTTTCACGTTGTAAACGAACATAATAACGAGTTTGTCTAGACAATATTTCCATATTGTCAAATTGAATGTCATGTTTTACATTATTTAAGTCATGGCCAGCTACGGCAGATTCCTCTGGTTGGCCTAATCTACAAAATCTCATATGTTCTTTACGTCTTGTATCAAAGCTACGTTTTGTGGTTCCAATGTATACTTTTCCACATGAACAAGACAACTTAAACACTCCAGAAGATGATGGGTTTGAAACATCTTTAGGTGAAAGTCTAACAATGAAAAATGTCAACAAAAAACAAATTTAACGAAATTTAATCAAGTAACGATGTAAGTATAAAGTTGTGAATAACTTCAGTTTGAAATTAATAGAAGCATTCACAAATATAAACATGACATCGATTAAAATAATCCAGTTAAATCTAACAAAAAATAGCTGTCTATAAGTGTAAGTGCTATTTAACAATGAAAAGCGTAATGCAGAAAGTTCACCCATAGACACATTAATTGGAAGAATCTAGAATTAACCACTTCCAAAATAAATAAGTATATGGATAAAAATTGGAGCGTAATCGGATGAACAAAGTGTACAAAAGATATTCTCAGAATATAGATTTGTCAAATCTGCAACTAATTTTTAAAATTCAGCTAATGGGTGATACCATTTTCATAGATAAGTGTAATTGTCGAATGGGAGCTGATAGCCCAGTAACCAGTAAGAGAACACAAAATATTCCCCGAACCTCGAAAAATTTCAGATATGGATAAAAATTTTAACAAAGTTAGATAAAAGTGTGTATAATTGACAATAGAAGAAAAATGTGTGGAGATGAAAACTTCACCACCTTGTATAAAATTCCTCTTTGAACCCGAATATCTTTGCCTCTAAAAGTGAAATTATTAATTTCAACCATCAATTTTTAATAGAAAAGTATAAATATTTTCATATACAAAACTTTCAATATTCTAAAGTCTCAACTGTCGCAATCATATGGCAACGTGAGAAACTGACCGACTATTTCAGTTTATGCCATAGGTTAGATCAGTTAAGTGTTATATAGATAGGCAACTCTTTCTACATATTCTAAATCCAAAAGCATACACCAGCACCAGACGCGACGTAGTATGGTACTAAATAAAAGGCGGCATGTTCAAATTTAGTTTGCTTAAATTTGAATTATTCATAAAATAAAATTATAGTATATCAAGAAAATAATACTTTATTGTTTAACAAAGTGACATACAGACAGGTACTAAATACATTATGCATTAACTAAACGCATACACAGGCAGGGAGCCCAAAGATACAAAGTTAAATAGCTAACTACAATTAAACAGTATAACACATCATGAGAAATCATTCTACAGTAACTAATTTCTTTACATTTATCTATGTTTGATTCCACTCTGTTGTAACAACACCACAAAGGTACGTTATCTAAATCATTATGAAGTTTAGCACAATCTTGTTCTTTTTCTACGACGTGATACAGTTTACAATTATCAGTAAGTAACAGAAAATTCGTGTTAGTAAGCTGAATCAATATTATTTATAAAAATGACAAACAACCCACTTTCAAATGCTGTACATAAAATATGATTCAAAATAAATAAATTAGTTGAAGTAATTTTACCATAAACAAATCCGTCTTGTTGTTTAATGATTTTAGAATTAATGACAGGCCTAATTTTTGAAATCAACAATTTTTCTAAGATAATACAAAGTACGGACGATAATTGTTTACGTTAGATTTATTATCAGATTTGTTAATTGGCATAATAAAACTCACTTTTCATGCTTCTGGAAAAGTGCCCTCAGCTATGGATTGATTGAAAAGATCACAAATTGGTTTATATAAAATATGAGCACATTTATTTAAAGTTGGTCATGTGCTAATTTCAAAACGGAAGAACTGTTACAAGTTAAATTAGATTCTTGTACAGGTTCTTGCTTTGGAAAAATATTTCTTTATTCAGCACTCGCGGATAATCCGCAACCCGGATCATCCGCTCGCGTTGTAATACCAAACTAGATAGTTGGAAGACCTCACAGTTTTAAGAGGGACATTATTTTCAATATTTTTGCTTATGATATAGTAAAATATATCAATAGATGAGATATAAAGTTCCAACTTACAGTACCAAGTTCCTGATAAATCACATCAAAGCTTGCTTTTTAAAGTTAATAAAAATTAATTTACAAGTTTTTTAATTTTTGATAAACGTTCCTGTTTTTTTTTAAACTTTAAAAATCTGTTCTGTGCCAATAATTGAATTGGATCATGAGATTTTTTCTTGAGGGTCTGTTTTCTCTTTAACAACCTATTATTGTTTTTCGTCCATGTAAAGATGTACATTTGTACTACTATACGTAAAAACGTATTTTGTATGTTATGTAAAGTAATAAATATTTTCAACATTATCTTGTAGGTAGTTCGTTAGTTGTAAGCTCAACTGTTGTTTATGGCAGATTTGTGGCAATATGTCGTATATAATTGCTGAACATTGAGAAAATAACTTTGAAAATACCGTATTAGGGTATAGCAATGCATTTGGTCCATACGCTCTGCTACGTATAATAGACTGATCCTCCAGGTCAGGTACTTTTGTAACTAAATCAGCTCTACATGCAGAACAACCTTTTACTGCACGTAAAATTTTGCGTGCCACATTACCTGCAATGTAGGTGTCAACAGCAGTATCAACTGTAGGAAAAGTAACAGTATTGGACTCTGTTGCACGATCAATAACTGCTGGAATGATATTTTCCAGTGTCCCATTAACCTCAACACGGCTTGATACTAAGAATGTTTTTAAGTTGTCGAGTGCACCTTCGCAGTCATCTTCTTCGCAATTAGACCCTGGAGAAGCAGAGGACATGAAATTGCTTACAACTAAGGATCTAAATGACGCAGCAAATGCTGCACATGTAGGGTTGATATTCCGTGCCCCATGGCTACGAATTTGTGTGAAAAAATTCTCTACAGGATCTTGATTTAATCCTCGAGGGCATAAGAATGTAATTTTGTCCTGTAACCTGCTCTATAAGTATTTCATTCCTTCTAGTGTGGAACAAAATCCTTTTTGTTCTTAGAACAAAATTTTATTGACTTTACAAACAAGTTGTTGTTCCAAAAGTTAACATGGCCAGAAGAGTTGGTTACTGCACATCGCAGCAGTTTTCCATGCTGTGGGGCAATTACGGATCCATTCACACTGTCAAACAGTTTATCCACAAACAGTATAAAATCTGCTGTATCAGTAGCAGATGTGGGAGGCCAGCAACACCTACGGTTACAAAAATATTATGCTTAATACAACAAATTTGCCATATAAATTTAGTGGTTTGATATTTTATTGTATTATTATCTGCAACTTTTAATGTAAATACTTTAAAACTACTTATGTAGAAAAATTGAATTATTGTTTTATTTGTTTAATACAATTTCGCAACTTTTTATGCAAGGGTTTGCTGCTACTTTAATCGAAAACATAGTTCACATACCTAAACGAACTATTCCTCGCATAATGGACGATACTCGTTGGCTGAAAACCTGTGCTACCATTTTTACTTTCATTTTTTTTATTTTATCGGGATAAATGTGCTGGTCAGTTAATTTGTTGCACATTTTATAATCTGTAGAACCAACATCCAATTCGTAGAGCTTTATAATATCGGCCCATAATGCAACATGTGGCCCTTTCTCCCATGTAAATTTTACGGTTCCATCCATCATGTTGTTACGAAGGCCCTTTAATAGATGAGGAAAATCGTAGAGTGGGACAATTTCTTGCCCACCTATTACAAAGCCTTTGTACTTATTTTCTACACCATTCCTCAATCACTCACGATTAATTACTTGTTTGAGTGCCTTATTAACTGCCACATTTGTTGACAGTTGATCAGTTACTGTAGCAAAGACTTTAAGGCTTGTATGTTGTAATGCCATATCCCGATAAGTAAAAACAAATTGGTTGCTTCCATTTTTTGCAAATCCCTTTTGCTATAAATACCAGAGCATGGTCAGCAAACGCAGGCTTCTGTACACCTTCTCCACAGTCCTCAAAACCAGAAATTTTGTCGGAGGTTCTATCGTATGAGAGAGCTGCATCGATATACATTTCATCGTACATAAGTACACACATTCTGTCCCTCTCATGTATTTTGTTGACAGCAAACTTTAATTTATCCATAATTTCTGGAACAATTCCAGAATTTAAAGGAACTTTCCTAAGAAGAGTACTTAAGGTTTTTCTAGATGGTGAAACAAAAATTTTCTGTAGCAAGCGATACCCTTTCGGACTTTGCTTCATCAAGTTCAGAGCTAAGATTTTATCATCCAGGGAAAAGCGTCGACCTTTTGCTTTAATTTTTGGGTTTTCAACTGAAACATAATAAAATTATAGGTCGGCTTATTGACTAAAGCCCTTGCATATTTTACGCTGGCTGAAAATCGTTCAGCTTTTCTCAGTCTTTCTTTTAAACTCAAACGTTCTTTGTCGATAGCACGTGCTGTTTTTCGCAAACACTTAGCCAGTCCATACAAGTTCCTCGCTTTTGGAGTGAGCTGAAGTTGCCTTGAGCATCCCACTATCTTCAATAGTGTTTGTCGTTTACGTAATTCTGTTAACAAATCCCAAAAATTAATTATGGTTACAAAGCTGTAACACAATAAGGTGTATACCTTTCTGCGATGTAGGAGTGCGCACAGAAACTGAAATGTCCAGAGTACCTGGCCGCAGTTCCTTAATCAAATCACTCTCTGGAGATGCTGCAAACATTCTTAAAACGAAATTAGCCACAGGTAGTTAATTTTCTAATAAATAATGTAACATATAAATTTTACTTCTGGTTCTTGAAAACTTTTAAATATTTTATACCCATTGCAGGCCATAAATTCAACTTATATAATTATTTTACACATATGTTTTTTATTAAATTAAAAATAACATGA
This sequence comes from Vesta saturnalis, assembly GCA_036346205.1. Taxonomy (NCBI): domain Eukaryota; kingdom Metazoa; phylum Arthropoda; class Insecta; order Coleoptera; family Lampyridae; genus Vesta; species Vesta saturnalis. Next base: position 1,864,060 of record JARFJB010000491.1, on the reverse strand, counting down.
AGAAAATTTGCCTACTTAAGATAAACAAACTTCTTTAAACCTTCTTCGTAATTCTTACCTGACTTTTCACATGTTGAATTGACTATAATATTCAGTTTACTATGCGGCAGAATACAGTTTATTGCAGATGAGTTGCCACTGAAACCTGGAAGCAAAACAGGATGTCATCAATATAGTGCCTTAAGTAGCATTAGCAAATTTGTAATTGGTTTTTAATTGTTTAAATGACTCACCTGGAACATTGATACTTGGTAAGCTTCCTTCTACCAGCTCTGTTTTATGCTTATATTGGGTATCTACTCTACAAACGGTATCAAAATGGGTATCACACACCCTATAATTTTTATTTACAAGTACAGGATCCATATTAAACAGTTTTGGATTTTGGATCCTTCGCAGCCAGATGTCATACACCTAATAAACATAATAAAAAATTGGTTAGATTTAGGTTAACTACAAGTTTAATTTTATTATTCATTTTTTAGATCTACCTGGTAATAAAATAAGAGCAATAAAATTATTGTAATAAGATAAAATTTTGTCTTTACTTACGTGTTGGTCAAGATGTGGAAGCCTATACATTTTATGGTTTTTGTTAGTATGTGAACACATTGGGACACAACAAACAAACACTATTTTCACCACTTTAGACCACCAATCGTGTTTTTTGTTATAATAACGCTTATAAGCTTATTAATAAGCCACAAATAAATACACGTGTTGCACTTAACATCAACTGTCAAATATAAACATACGTTAGGTCAATCACCTTCACGTGATATGCGATCACAGCACCAGTTCCGACGTAGTACGTAACTAAACCAAAGGTTGGAATTATTGGTATCAAGTTCGCACCCCTGGTTTATGCTTTAAGCGCTGTGTTGGAAAGTGCCGCACCGACTTTGATGTTTGCTCTTTTACTTCACTTGGCGGGTCCCTCCTATTTCTACCTATACAATATGTGTTACATATATGCTCAATATCTTCATTTAGCTTAAAGAAAGTATGCATATTTTCATTCGCAATTTCTAAATCTGAAGGAAATTCATTATTTGGAACTGGTAGTCTCTTTGAAGAAGACGACACTTCCTCAGTCAACATATTTGCAACGTCAATTTTCCTTTTGAGAGACTCGGCAATATAGCCTTCGGCAACACTGGTAGACTTCCACGTTCCATGTCTTTTTAACGACAGAAGGTCGCCACCTCTGTTGACTAACAAAGTATCTGAAGAGCGGTGAAAACAATGACCAGTAAATTCTTTTCGATCATCTAACTTCAAAAATGTCGAAATTATTGATGGTATTGGGACAATTGTATTTATACCAACTGGTAAATTTTGACATTTTTCTCTTTCATATTTCACAAATAGTCGACCCGTAATTTTGGTGATCTTGCCTCTGATTTGTATGTATTTGAACGACTGACGTTAGTCTTGGAAGTGGGAATTACAGTAAAAATTATGTCGTTTTTAAACTCGATGTCTTGAAGTACCATGTCATACATCTCTTCTCTTCGACAGGCTTTTGTGTTTCTGCTTTGAAAATAATGTAAATATTGACAAAATAATTATTATTGTAATGTGTAGTTTATAAGATTTAATGTAACCGTACGCGTATTTTCATAAGCAAAAATTCCTCATCCTGAGCTTGTTCCATAAATGTATTAATGTGTACTTCTTCTAATATTTTACTTTTCTTTGGCACATGATTAGCTGTTTTTTTCTTTTTAAATGCGAAATTAATTTGGTGTACTTTGATATATCTATGTTTTCATGTAAAATTATACATGGTTTTAACATAAAGTAAATACTCCATAGAGATTTTACCTCTCTTGCCATTAATTCAATGAAGTACGCTAAAATGACATCTTCACTGGACATTTTTGCATTTTTTTCGGGACACCATTCTTCATATTTGGAATATTGCATTTCATATCGGACCTTTGACTTTTGGACAATAGTTCTAAAGCAGCATTTTGGGCCTCTTGTTTTAATTGTGGCAGTGTTGCTTCAAAAATTTCACTGTGTGAGTCTGAGATTTTGTAAAATGATGAATTAGACAAAATGTCAAAGTTTGTGAGTACCAATATTAAAAAATTAAATAATTTCCAATGTTCTAAATTATATATTTCTTTTCTTAAATAGTAATTGTAGGCCAATAGTATATTATTTTATAAGGAGCTAAAGTGACACTTTTTGTGGCAAATACAGATGAGCCACAAAAAGGCACTTTGCTCCGCATAAAATATACTATATTTTCTTCAGACATTTTTTACACTTAAATGTGAAATAAGGAAAAATAATTAGGTCATAAAAATGAGGAATAGTTAGATTTACTTAGCGTGCTCTGGCAAGCAGCAGTAGACGTTGCTAGGTTTCGTTGCAAACAATGCATTAAACAAGTTGAAAATTGTGAAGATTCTCCGTGTTATTGTAAGTATTTTATTAAATTTTTTGTTCCTATTTGTGTAAATTAAAATATTACATTGTTAGGAGTATGATGGATTTGGAGACCTACACGCCGTCAGAAATTACTGAAGCGGCTCATACAGCAATAAATGATCTATTACCTACGAGATCGAGCAAAATCTATGAACGCGCTTTTCAGCAATTTATAAAATGGTGCTATGAAAAACATATTAAAAGCTACTCTGAAATCGTAACGTTAGCTTATTTTGCCGAATTAGCAATAAAAATGAAAATGAAAAGCTCGACAATGTGGTCCCAATATTCGATGATAAAATCATTATTGAGCATTCGACATGGCGTAGATATAAGCAAATATTTGAAACTTTGTGCATATCTAAAGAAGCAGAATGAAGGATACACCACAAAGCAGGCCAAAGTATTTACAAAAGACCAATTTAACAATTTTTTATCGGGAGCGTCGGACGAAAAATACTTAGCAATGAAGGTTTTAGAAATAGAATGAAAACAAGTCTTTATATTTTATATTTTTTTAGATAGTTTTGATTATTGGTATCTGAGGAGCATGTCGTTGCGATAAATTAGTGAAGATGAAGGTACACGACATTGAGAACCTGAAAACTCTGCTACATATTAAAATTCCAGATAGCAAAACAAAAAAAATCATTTACAGTTGTAGGGGAATATTTCCTAAATTTATATAACAAATATGTTGCATTGCCCCCACGTGATATGAATGATTGTCGATTTTTTTTGAAATATGGAAATGAAAAATGTTCAAGAGCGGTGATGGGAATCCATAAAATAAGTAGTGTTCCTAGGGAGGTAGCTTTTTTCTTAAGATTAGCGAACTATACAGAATACACAGGGAATTGTCTAAGAAGAAACTCAGCTACACTGTTGGTGGACGGCGGCGCAGATTTAATGTGCTTGTAGCGCCATGGTGGCTGGAAATCCAGCACTGCAGCTGAGCGTTATATTGAACACTCTAGCAACAAAAAAAGAGGCAGCTTTGAAAATTTTTGCACCTACGCAAGCGCTACGAGTACAGAAGTTCATGTAGATGATCAAGAATGAAAGACCATTTCCTTAGAACGCAGCGAGTCCTCCACTGTTACCTCTGGTGGATTTTATTTTGGAGAAAATGTTAGTTTTAATTATTGTATAACTCTAAACAATAAATTTGTTTTCGTTGTTTTCCAAATTGGGTGTTTGAGTTATTAACTTACATTACTTTTGAATCCGCTGCGAGGGGATGCAAAAGACATTTGCAGCCGCCGGTGAAAATGTCAAAGTTTAACGTTGTCAGGTGAAGTTTAAAATGTCATCTTTTATTGACGTCTGAAGAAAAAAAATTTTATACAAATTTCATGCGTAAAGTGTTTTACGAACGTTCCAGCTAATGGGGAACTCGCACTTCGGGCTCTTCCCCCAAACGACCTGTCGCATTGTAAAATCAGCTTTTCCGCACTCTAACGTAAATAACTATTTTCCTTAAAAGTAATGCTATTTAGTTTTCGATATAATTATTCTATATCAATTAATGAATGTGAATCCATAAGGGACTTTTGTTCAAATGATTTCTAAAATTTAAAATTAAAAAGATAATTTGCCTACACTAAAATACAACGTATAAAGCCAACTATAGAATTCAATTTTAGTAAAGAATAACTACGTCATTAAAAATTAAATATTCTTAAACTCTCTTAAAGATGACAAATCAGAACACCCTCTAACAGTCGAAGGCTAACAATGAAAAGTGTCAGCCAAAAAACACATTTAACAAAATTTAATTTAATTGTGATGTAAGTGTGAAGTTGTGAACAACTTCAATTTGAAAATGATAGTCGCTACTGCCTTTCTTCCTTTTATAGCTAATGTTACAGATATAATTGAAAAAATCCTAATTAAATATGGCATTAGGACTATTTTTAAACCTTCAAGAAAAATTAAAGAACATTTAAAATCACCTAAAAATTTCTTAAACCCATTATCATCTTCCGGAGTATATGTTATCTTGTTCATGTGGAAAAGTATACATTGGAACCATAAAACGTATATTTGATACAAGACCTAAAGAACATATGAGATTTTATAAATTAGGTCAACCAGAGAAGTTTGCGGTGGCTTACCATGCCTTAAATAATCTAAATCATGACATTCAATTTGACAATATGGAAATATTGTCAAAACAAACTCATTATTATGTTCGTTTACAACTTGAAGCTCTTGAGATATATAAACACCCTAATAATTTTAATACACAAGAAGAAAATCTCCGTTTAAATAGGTTTTGGCATCTTATAATTAAAAAAAAAAGCATAATGATACGTCTTGATTTTGATTTTAATTTTGACTTTTGCTATGTCTAGGTTTTTTGCTGTGTTTTTCCTAAACCTTGAAGCAAATGCTTTATTACCAATTATATGTTAAATTACCACAGCACTATAATTTAACATAAGTAGTTGAAATTAAGATTAAAATTAAAAAATTACAAAAAATGTTCTGCATTATGCTTTTCATTGTTAATAACACTTGCAATTATTGACAAAGCTATCTCTTTGTTAGATTTAACTGGATTATTTTATTTGATGTCATGCTTATGTTTGTGAATGCTTCTATCATTTTCAAATTGAAGTTTTTCTCAACTTTTCACTTACATCATAACTTGATTAAATTTTGTTAAATGTGTTTTTTGGCTGACATTTTTCATTGTTAGCTTTCACCGTTAGAGAATGTTCTGATTTGTCATCTTCAAGACAGTTTAACAATATTTAATTTTTAATGACCTAGTTATCCTTTACTAAAATTTAATTCTATAATTGGCTTTATACGTTTCTCAAACTGATAGATTAATAGCAGGCTGATGTTTATGTTTTAATTTTTCAACTTTGCAAAATTGTTTACAACATCTTTAACGATTTTAATAGATATTACTACTGACAAAAATAACTGTAAGTGTTATCGAAACGTTTAGATTGTATAATTTAAAATACACCATTAAAAAATCCAAAAAGATAAGTATCGATTAAGTAATAAATCGACTTTAAGATTTGGTATTATGTAGGAGAGCGAGTATCTATAAATAGCCTTTTTTTATTAAGGTTTTACCAGCTCAACAACAATAATTGTTATACATGGTAGAGATCTCAAGTATAGTCACATAACATAATAACAGGGTGGTAAATAGCACATAATTGAACGCGTATATTATTTGTTTGCTTAACTATCACCACCGTTTAGTTAGGTACTGTTAGTCCTCATCACTACTAGTTTCATTCAAGTAAATGTCTTGCGGGAGTTTTCGTTTTAATCTGGCGAGAATTTCTTTCAGCCCGAGTTCATAAAAGGTTGCACCCGTGCAATCGTTAAGTTTTAGATGGAAGTTCTTGGTTAGTTTCTTAATGTGCTCGTGTATGGTTACCATTCCAAGTTCGTTGTTTATTTGTAACAAACCATTCACTGCCGTTTTGAGTACTTTATTTTCTAGCACTTGGATTCTGTTTAGATTAGTTTGTGATGTGTTACCCCAAATAGTACACCCATATAATACCAATGGACGTTTCAGCGATTTGTAAAGTAATGTGGCACATTCTCCCGCTTCTTTACATGTATAATTATTTTTACACAGGAACTTGGATTTACTAGAAAGATACAAGGAGACACTTACACACGATACATGCAAAATGATTTTCTCTCTAGTGCTGGTCCCTGCAGTTCTGGTTGCATAACAACTTTCTCCTTTTATACATTTTTTCAGATACCTTAGATTGGATCTCTTTTTCAGAAAGATCCTAGATGCAGGTGTTTGTTGCTTTTTACTCGTTTTTAACCACTAAAAATATTAAGCAAGCGTTGGTTCTCTGACAGACGCCGACCGGTACTTACAACTTTTCACACAAAATGACGTGAACATAACAGAAGGGCCGCCTTGTAGCGCAATTCGGAAACTTTAAAATTTCGACAGGTTTATATTGTCTTTCTCAGAATACACAGCAGGACGTATACAATGTTTTTAACGCAAAACTCGAATATTGGCACTTAACCCCTTTAACTCGCTTCAATTGTTTAAAAATAGAACTGTACAAAGTTAATCAAGACCATGAAATCACCAGCAATGACTTCACGATATTGGATAGAGCTGAAAATGACAATGATCTTACTATAAAGGAAGCTTTGTATATGTACGATTTAAAACTATCTTTAAATACGCAGATGGATATGGCAAGCTTAAAATTGCTTCAATAACACGGATGTCATTTTAGGGTTAACATATTCAATTTTTTCATAAACATAAACTTACAACGTAAAATTTGTCTCATTGCCACATTTAACTGTCATGTCATCTTGTGTACATTTATTTTGAAATTGGTTTACGAACTAAATAAACCGAAACGTTAAAAATAAATCTAGTGTTGTGTTTCGTCCTTAAATTTTGTCTTATTATTAAGCTGCCTGGAAGATGACATATCAGAACACCTTCTAACGGACGAAGACTAGCAATGAAAAATTGTGATAATCTAGCAATAAATTCAACAACATTAAAATCAGTTATGGTCTAAGTGTCAAGTGAAAATTTACGATTGATAAAAGCATTCATAAATAGAAACTTGACATACCAATTAAAGATCTAGTCAAGTCTAACAAAGAAATAGTTTTTGGTTATTAATAATTGCAATTGTTATAGTACACTGAAAACACAATGTTTACGTTTAATATTACTCAAAACGTTAGAGAAGAATCGCCTGAAACACCTATCTACTGGCGAACCTACATATTGGTCAGCCATTGGACAGACGCAAAATACCAGACTTCGTCGATTTCGCTATTACCAAGAGTATTCCTTAAGGTTTTGCCACAGCCAAATCTTGCGCTATCTTCAGATCAATCCCCAATCCTGATAAAATTTTCCACAAAAGTGATAAGTTCAAGTAAGCAACCAAGATTATGCAACAGCTACTGAAATTGTGACGATTTTAGACACTTTATAAACGAGAACCTACAGTTAGACATTACTCTCAAAACCGAAGAAGAAGTTGAAGCAGCCGTCAAATTATCCAACGATGCAGTACAACAAGAAGGTTGGTACGCAACTGTCAAATCTATTAATGACAATAAAACCTAAGATTGCCCCATAACAATAAGACAAAAAATTCGGGAGAAAAGAAGACTCATAAAAAAATGGCAAAGATCGAGAACTCCAGAAAGCAAACGCCTACTTAATGTAGCAGCTCAAGAGATACAAGAACTACTTGAAAGGAACAGAAACGAATGCACTCAAACATTACTGAGCAACCTAACACCTACCGAAATCACTCACTACTCACTATGGAAAGTGACCAAAAAGGCTAAGCAAGTAACACAAGATTTGCCACCAATCAGAACGCACCAGAGGAAGAGTTAATCCACTTACTAGAGACTCCATATCAGTTTGAGCCACCACTACCAGGTACTAAAATTGGAAAGATTCAGGAAGTCATCAGAAATCTGCAATCCAAAAAAGCTCCGGGTTACAATCTGATTACTGGGAGGATCCTCAAGGAGCTGCCATACCATGGTCTCATATGCCTTATACAATTGTTTAATGCAATATTGCGCATAGGATACTTTCCAAAACAATAGAAAGTAGCACACATTGTCCTAATCCCTAAACCAGGAAAACCTCTCAATGAGACACAGTCATACCGGCCACTAAGTTTACTACCGGTAACAGCTAAAGTATTAGAAAACTAATACAAAGAAGACTCTCACAAATATTTGACTATAAAGATGCAATCTCTAACCATCAGTTTGGCTTCAGACAAATGCACTTCACTATAGAGCAGGTATATTGAATTGTCAACAAACTCAACGACGCTTTTGAAAATAAACAATATTGCTCGGCTGCATTTCTGGACATAACACAGGATTTTGACAAAGTGTGGTATATTGGACTGTTATACGAACTGCGATCAATCCTTCCATTAAATTACCTCTTTTTCCTAAAATCCTATCTACAAAATAGACATTTCCTAGTCAAAGTTGGCATTGTTCTCACAAAACTTTATCCGATAAATGCTGGTGTACCTCAAGGCAGCATACTTGGGCAATTGTTGTATGTAATATATACGGCTGATCTTTCGACCACACCAACATTTGCTGATGATACGGCAGTCCTAGCCGTTGACGACGATCCTGCTGTGGTCTCACAAAAACTACAAACTTCTCTAAACACAATACAATCATGGTTACAGAAATGGAGAATAAAAGCAAATGATAAAAATCCGTACATGTAACGTTTACTACGAAACGAGAAAAATGTCCTCCCGTTAATCTATACAATAAATAATTACCGATGACGTAAAATACCTTGGTCTACACTTAAACAGAAGACTCACCTGAAAGAAACACGTTTTTACAAAGAGAAAGCAATTAAGCTTAAAACTCATCAAAATGTATTGGGTAATTGGGCGAAATTCAAAACTTGCCATCGAAAATCTACAAAACTATTATCAAACCAATATGGTCGTACGGGATTCAACTTTGGGGAACTGCCGCAACATCAAACCTAGAGATCCTAGAACGCTTCCAATCCAAAGTGCTTCGCATGTTGGTTGATGCACCCCGGTATATGACAAACGCAATAATTAGGCACGACTTGTAGATCTTAATAGTCAAGGGAATAATTAGCAATTTTAGCACAAAATATAAAGCTAGACTCAGTGTGCACCCAAATGATTTGCTAACAAATTTTATGGAACAGCCACTAAACCACAGAAGACTTCGATGGTTTACGCCCAATGAACTACCAAATAGATTTTAATTGCACTTAAGTAAGTTAGTTTTAGTTTAGCTTCTAAGCACTTTCCCGTTAGTCATAACAGGTCAAAAAAACCTTTTGATATATGGTAGAGTGCTACTGAGCACTCTCTGGCACGTCATAGATGTAATTGTCAAATAATTTGTTAAATGTAGGTTACAGATTGCAAATAAAGTGGGACTTAAAAACGTTTAATATCAATTTATCACATATGTTAAATTATTGTAATTCTCCGGTAACTTAACATACTTGATTTATTAAAGATCCAGCTATTCTTTACTAAAATAAAAATAGATTTAGTCGTTGGCGTTTAAATACGTTTATCAAACTGTCATATTAATAGCAAGCTTATATTTGCGTTTTCACATTTTATAAATTTATTTTGACATCTCAATTAACTTTTAAAGCTATTATCATTTATACTGAGGGCGATGAGGGCGGAAACTGTATTTGTTATCGAAACGTTTAAATTTATAAAAAAAATGTATACACAAATTAATACTCACAAGATAAGTATTTTACGGTTTACAAAATATTAATAGTATCCCGGTCCGTTTGGATGCAAGTTGTAAAAAAGTAACTGATTAAGTGTTTGTGTATGTTAAGATTTTAACAAAGTTGGTAACTTTAATGATATACTACAAGAAAGTTTGAACGAAAAAAGAAAAACACTAGTATAAATAGTCAGGAAAAATATCGTCATACGCCCTTATGCAATAATTTTATAAATAATTTTAACCAGCCTGCAACCTGTATAACGAAAAAAAAACTAATTTTAATTGGCTGATTACCTAAATACCAGATTTACCGTAAGAAGTTAAACGCAATGCAATTTCCAAGCAATTAAAATCATGTTTAAGGAGGAAACGCTTTTCCGATGCGTCCTTTATGTCGTATGTATACAACTAACCATTATTTTTAACATAATATTGTGGGTTTTCGAGCTTAGTAGCACAAGGGTAAGTAAGTAAAATGCCAGAGCATCGCGAATCCGCAGTTTAACAGTTCCACAAGTGCGGGAACAGCTGGAACGGACAGATTCATTTTGAATTGCGCCATTTCCATTCCTCGCTCCTTGCTTCTGACCACGAAACTTTCCAGGTAGTCTAGACTAATCACCGAAGCTTGTAAAGTACGTAAAACCACATACATATACGCTTAGGTGCTCATACATTTACTTGCACTAACTATATAATAGACATAATATTTTACAATTGTGGGATTTGTTCCTATTCGTTGGGGTTTGCGTTATTACCGATTTAAACCTCTCTTGACACGATTGCGTACCACTGTATGAGTTAATATTAAACTTTTTACATCTACGTTAAGCTCTGCTAATCATACATAAAATGAAACTTTTGTTGCAGGTAAGGGAAAAACACTTTTTTCTACGTCTAAAAGGTGAGTTTTGGTCATCTCATTATCATTTAAGGTACGTGCATGCATTTATTACAGTATTTTATATAATACTTTAAAATTTTTGCAAATTTCCCTATTTTACACTCGAACAAAGCATAAACAGCAACTAAACCAATTTCAAAGTCAAATCATGGCAGTAAAGAGGGCTAAATATTCTAGCCCGAAGCTAAACCGTAGTAACAACAATAACCCGTGTGATAATTGTTGAGAGTGTTTGGGGGCGCTCAGCTAAGACGGGCAGTAAGCCGCAAGTGGGTGGTTGGGTAGGTTAAGTCCATCCCCAGTCATTAGGGTGCAACACATTAACTGAAGGCGTGCGTAGGCCGGATCAACTTGGACGCTGATCCTCTGACATACTCCATTACATACTAATGCTCAACGCAATTACATCATGGACTTCTGAGCTTCTGTCTTTAATATAAATAACCTTTGAATACCAAATACAAACTTAAAAGCGGACGAAATAAAACTATTTATGCTACTATAAATTTTTTTGCAATAATCAATATCAGTCACACTAGGTATATTTGGATATCTAAAAATGTAACACAAACAATGTAGCTCAAATAAAACATACAAATTATGTTTTTTTTCCATTAGGGCAAAATAAGAAAGCTTTCATTGCTTAGATTTGCTCATTTTATTGAAAGAAAGTCAAAACGTTTAACTGTGGAGTATTTAATACATTTGTATTTATAAGCAGTTTAATTTGTAGAATTTGAAGACAATAATTATGTGCATAAGATTACGCTATGTCAAAATTTACCGTAAGGTAATTAAATGTCATTTAAATTTTTTTACACCCAGTCTGTTGTTATTATTACCTATGCTTGATGTAGTGCATTCTGTATACAGCGTGATTTTTTTTAAAAGTTTCCAGGCAGAAAATTTCGAAAACGATAAAAATATTGAAAAAAACATGCACAAACACGTCAAATTTTGTATTCAATCCACATGTTGTCTCAGTCTCCATCCCCTACACTCCAGATTCCCCTGCTTGAATTTGTTAAGCACAACTATCTCCTCTGCGTGATGCCCCAATGTTATTTCCAATCTAATCGTATATCACACTCCAGCCATTCGTCCAGCTTAGAGGTTTTATTAAGTAAAAACCTAATCTTTTTTATATTGGCTTTACTTTTATTCAACAAATTTAAACAAACATTAAAGACGTTAATTTTAATAACTATATGAGATTTTAGTAATCATTTGTCATAAATTAAAAAAGAAGAAAATGCTGGATAAGATACTCGAAAATATCATGATTGTGCTGTGGGTAGTAATAAGTGACACCCATTTATATATTTATTTACTGGTTAAATATAATGTGATGGTGCCCCGGCTTGTAGCAAAACATCTTGTTTTCATCAATCAATAAAGTTACTGCGTGATCCTGTTGGTTTTCTGGAGTCGCAATAACGAGTGGACGAATGGGTTTTTCCAACAGACGGAGGTACAATTCACCATTGAGGTTTTCGGGAATCCCGAACTTCCCAACTTCTATTTTTCTACTTTCATCAAGTACTCCAAAACGTAATTATCGAGATCCCTTTTATCAACGTGTAGCTGTGCGCGTAGCACATTCAACATTATGTCCAAGAAGTAGCAGTGTTTTGGCACGTTGTTAGTGTACAATTGCTTTGTGACTCAGGCATTACAATCCTCACAGCAACCGTTATTAAATATTAAATCATACGTACTTCATTTACTTTTTCCTTAGTGTCATATTATTTTTACAATCTTGCAAAAACAAATCAGAAACATTCCGATATGTGAACAAATGTGTATGGTGATGAATTATAATCACTAATGACGTCATCAATCCAAACAAAAATTTACCCCTTTATGCACCTCGAACACAAGAAAAAGACATTTCACAGTTTGAACTATGTAGATTCAATTACTTGCCATTCGAAACAAAAATTGACGTAATTTATATTCTTCATAGTTTTCAACATATTTCGCCTAAAAAGTTTAAAAATAATCAATTTTTACTTAATAAAACCTTACACACGAATGGTTAGAGTAGTATAGTACTGCATTTCAAATAATATTAACTTTCAAATGAGGTATCGCAGATCATTTTCAAGTAGGGGACGTTGTAGAGTAGACGCCAGACCTATATTATGTCATGTAGAATCAAATACTTCCAGTTTTTTAATCGCTAATTTGAATAATTCACTTGATGTTCTCTGTTAAAATTACATGATGTTCAAATTTGTGTTAGCGAATACAGTATTTGAAATATTTTTCGAATTGGCAGCTCCTATTGGGCAAGATGTTAGGAAACCTTAACGCTATTGGTAGATCTTCATTTTCTGCTTTGATATAATAAGTAGGTATGGTATTGGTAAAGAACATAGTTAGTGTAATATGGGTTTGGAACAGTCATGATTTGGCGTAATATTTACGGTAGTTTTTGTACCACGATGTGGGAGATCGTAGAGGGGACATGGTTGAAGGGCTTTATAAAGCGGTTTTGTCGTTGCGTGTACTACACTGTACTATACTGTATTGTGTAACAAGATATACCACGAGCAGCTTTTACAGTATACTCTTGACGAAACCCTACTTCATCTAGAGGAAATCTTATGTTGTTGTATGAAGTACAATCTGGGAGTTTTAGAATACTTCCAAATTTGATGGTAATATTGGACATCCCGTATCATTACCAACCATGCAGTGAATGAGCCCGTGGCCTAACTGATTACCTAAATCTTGTGCTTGTATAGTAAAAATAAAGGTAAGATTTTTAAAGTTTTTAATTAAATTGAAATGTGGAAGTTATACAAGTAGAGATGCGTTATTAGATTTTAGGTCGAAACTGATCTGTAGAATTTTAGAACTAACTTTAATGAGCTTTAACATCAAAATAACAGAAATTCTTTCATAGTTAATTATTAGTGTCAATTAAATATTCTCCGATTCAAGTTGCGTTTAACTAAATTGGCTCTCTTTCGTTCATGTAGTTAAAGACATTGTTGCATAGAATACAATTGTGGGCTAAGGAACGAAAAAGTGTTTGTTTGGTGAACTAAAGATTCTTACTCAGGTTGTTTCAACTATGATAATTGTAACGCTCTCATATTAATTCAACGTGTGTGAGTGAGTGCGTGTGTGCGTTTGCGTGTATGCGTGTGTGCGTGTGTGTATGTGTGCGTGTATGCGTGTAAGCGTATGTGTGCACGTATGTTCGTGTGTGCGCGTGTGCGTGTTTTCGTATGTGCGTGTGAGCGTATGTGCGTATGTGTGTACGTGCGTATGTGCGTATGTGGGTGTGTGCATGTGTGTGTGCGTGTGTGCGTTTGCGCGTGTGTGCGTGTGTGCGTGTGTGCGTGTGTGCGTGTGTGCGTTTGCGTGTATGTGTGTGTGTGTGCGTGTGTGCGTGTTGTGTGTGGGTGTGTGCGTGTGTGCGTGTGTGTGTGTACGTATGTGCGTGTCTGCGTGCGTGTGTGAGGGTACGCGCGCGTTTGGGGGTGTGCGTGTACGTGTACATGCGCGTACTCGTGTTCATGCGCGTGTGCGCCTGTGCGTGCGTGCGTGTGTGCGTGTGTGCGTGTGTGCGTGTATGCGTGTGTGCGTGTGTGCGCGTGTGCGTGTGTGCGTGTTGTGTGTGCGTGTGTGCGTGTGTGCGTGTACGTATGTGCGTGTCTGCGTGCGTGTGTGGGTACGCGCGCGTTTGGGGGTGTGCGTGTACGTGTACATGCGCGTACTCGTGTTCATGCGCGTGTGCGCCTGTGCGTGCGTGCGTGTGTGCGTGTGTGCGTGTGTGCGTGTATGCGTGTGTGCGTGTGTGCGCGTGTGCGTGTGTGCGTGTTGTGTGTGCGTGTGTGCGTGTGTGCGTGTGTACGTATGTGCGTGTCTGCGTGCGTGTGTAAGGGTACGCGCGCGTTTGGGGGTGTGCGTGTACGTGTACATGCGCGTACGCGTGTTCATGCGCGTGTGCGCCTGTGCGTGTGTGCGTGTGTGCGCGTGTGCGTGTGTGTGTGAGCGTGTGTGCGTGTGTGCGTGTGTGCGTGTGTGCGTGTGTGCCTGTTTGCGTGTGTGCGTATGTGCGTTTGTACGTGTGTGCGTGTGTGTGCGTGTGTGTGAGTGCGTTTGTTCGAGTGGGTGTGTTCGTGTGTGTGTGTGCGTGTGTGCCTGTTTGCGTGGGTGCTTGTGTGCGTGTGTGCCTGTGTGCGTGTGTGCATGTTTGGGTGTGTGCGTGTGTGCGTGTGTGCGTGTTTGTGTGTGCGTGTGTGTTTGGGCGCGAGTGTGCGTGTGTGCGTGTGTCGTGTGTGCGTGTGTGCGTGTGTCGTGTGTGCGTGTGTGCGTGTGCTTGTGTAGGTGTGTGCGTGTGTGTGCGTGTGTGGCGTGTTGTGCTGCGTGCGTGTCGCTGTTGCCTGTGTGCGTATGTGCATGTTTGCGTGTCGTGTGTGCGTGTGTGCGTGTGTGGTGTGTGTGTGTGCTGCGTGTGTGTGTGTGCGTGTGCGTGTGCGTGTGTGCGTGTGCGTGTGCGTGTGTGCGTGTGTGCGTGTGCGTGTGTCGTGTGTGCGTGTGTGCGTGTGTCGTGTGGCGTGTGTGCGTGTGTCGTGTGCGTGTGTGCGTGTGTGCGTGTGTGCGTGTGTGTGCGTGTGTGCGTGTGTGCGTGTGTGCGTGTGTGCGTGTGTGCGTGTGCGTGTGCGCGTGTGCGTGTTGCGTGTGTGCGTGAGCGTCTGTGTGTGTGTGAGTGCGTGTGTGCGTGTTTGCGTGTGTGCGTGTGTGCGTGTGAGCGTGTGGGCATGTGGTGCGTGAATGTGTGCGCTTGCGCGTTTGCGTGTGTCTTGTTTGCGTGTGTGGTATGTGCGTGTGTACGTGTGTGCGTGTGGTGTGTGCCTGTTCATGTAAGCGAGTTTGCGTGTTTGCGTGTGGGTGTGTCGTGTGTGCGTGTGCTGCGTGTGCGGTGTGCTGTGTGTGCTGTGTGTGCGTGTGTGCGTGTGTGTGTGCGTGTGTGCGTGTGTGTGTGTGTCGTGTGTGTGCGTGTGCGTGCGTGTCGTGTGCGGTGTGTGCGTGTACGCGTGGTGTGCGTGTGTCGTTTCGTGTGTGTGCGTGTTGCTGTGTGTGCGTGTGTGCGTGTGTCGTGTGTGGTGTGTGCGTGTGTGCGTGTGTGCGTGTGTGTGTGTGTGGTGGCGTGTCTGTGTGTGTGTTCGGTGTGTGCGTGTGTGTGTGTGCTGGCTGTGTGGTGTGCGTGTGTGCGTGTGTGCGTGTGTGTCGTGTGTGCTGTGTGCGTGGTGTGCGTGTTGTGTGTGCGTGTGTGCGTGTGTGCGTGTGTGTCGTGTGTGCGTGTGCGTGTGTGCGTGTGTGCGTGTGTGCGTGTGTCGTGTGTCGTGTGTGCTGTGGTGTGTCGTGTGTGCGTGTGTGTGTGCGTGTGTGCGTGTGTGCGTGTGTCGTGTGTGCGTGTGTGCGTGTGTGCGTGTGTGTGTGTGCGTGTGTCGTGTGTGCTGTGTGTGCGTTGTGTGTCGTGTGTGCGTGTGTGCGTGTGTGTGGCGTGTGTCGTGTGTCGTGTGTGCGTGTGTGCGTGTGTGCGTGTGCTGGTGTGCGTGTTGCGTGTGTGCGTGTGTAGCGTTGTGTGTGTGTGCGTGTGTGCGTGTTGTGCGTGTGTGCGTGTGTGCGTGTGTTGCGTGTGTTGTGCGTGTGTGTGTGCGTGATGTGTCGTGTGCGCGTGTGTGCGTGTGTGCTTGTGTGTGCGTGTGTGCGTTGTGCGTGTGTGCGTGTGGTGCGTGTGTGGTGTGTGCGTGCGTGTGTCTTGTAAGCGTGTGTTGCGTGTTGTGCGTGTGTGCTGTGTGCGTGTGCGTGTGTGTGCGCTGTGTGCGTGTTGCGTGTGTGCGTGTGTGTTCGTGTGTCGTGTGTGTGTGTCGTGTCGTGTGGTGTGTGCTGTGTGTGCGTGTAGTCGTCGTGCGTGTGTGGTAGTGTGTGCGTGTGTCGTGTGTGCGTGTGTCGTGTACGTGTGTGCGTGTGTGCTGTGGTGTGCGTGTGCGTGTGTCGTTGTGTGTCGTGTGTGTGTGTGCGTTGTGTGTGCGTGTGGTGTGTGTGTGTCGTGTGTGCGTGTGTGCGTGTGTGCGTGTGTGCGTGTGCGCGTGTGCGTGTTGCGTGTGTGCGTGAGAGCGTCTGTGTGTGTGTGAGTGCGTGTGTGCGTGTTTGCGTGTGTGCGTGTGTGCGTGTGAGCGTGTGGGCATATGTGAGTGCGTGAATGTGTGCGCTTGCGCGTTTGCGTGTGTGCTTGTTTGCGTGTGTGCGTATGTGCGTGTGTACGTGTGTGCGTGTGTGAGTGTGTGCCTGTTCATGTAAGCGAGTTTGCGTGTTTGCGTGTGTGCGTGTGTGCGTGTGTGAGTGTGCGCGTGTGCGCGTGTGTGCGTGTGTGCGTGTGTGCGTTTGTGCGTGTATACGTGTGTGTGTGTGTGTGTGAGTGCGTGTGTGCGAGTCTGCGAGTGTGCGTGTACGCTACTGTGCGTGTGTAGGTATTTGCGTGTGTGCGTGTGTGCGTGTGAGCGTGAGGGCGTGTGTGAGTGCGTGAATGTGTGCGTGTGCGTGTGTGTGTGTGTGAGTGCGTGCGTGTGTGCGTGTGTGCGTTTGCGTGTATGCGTGTGTGCGTGTGTGTGTACGTATGTTCGTGTGTGCGCGTGTGCGTGTTTTCGTATGTGCGTGTGTGCGTATGTGCGTATGTGCGTATGTGTGTATGTGCGTATGTGCGTATGTGCGTATGTGTATGTGTGCATGTATGCGTGTGTGTGCGTGTGTGCGTGTGCGCGTGTGTGCGTGTGTCGTGCGTGTGTGCGTGTGTGCGTTTTCGTTGTGTGTGTGGTGTGTGTGCGTGTGTGCGTTGTGCGTTGTGCGTTGTGTGTACGTATGTGCGTGTCTGCGTGTGTGTGTGTGGCGTGCGGCGTTTGTGTGCGTGTACGTGTACATGCGCGTACGCGTGTTCATGCGCGTGTGCGCCTGTGCGTGCGTGCGTGTATGCGTGTGTGCGTGTGTGCGTGTGTGCGTGTATGCGTGTGTGCGTGTGTGCGTGTGTGCGTGTGTGCGTGTGTGCGTGTGTGCGTGTGTGCGTGTGTGCGTGTGTGCGTGTGTGCGTGTGTGCGTGTGTTCCTGTTTGCGTATGTGCGTTTGTGCGTGTGTGCGTGTGTGTGTGTGAGTGCGTTTGTTCGAGTGCGTGTGTTCGTGTGTGAGTGTGTGCGTGTGTGCGTGTGTGCGTGTGTGCCAGTGTGCCTGTTTGCGTGGGTGCGTGTGTGCGTGTGTGCCTGTGTGCGTGTGTGCATGTTTGGGTGTGTGCGTGTGCGTGTGTGCGTGTGTACGTGTGTGCGTGGGTGTGTGCGTGCGTGTGCGTGCGCGCGTGTGTGTCCATGCGTGCGTGTGCGCGTATGCACGTGTGCGAGTGTGTGTGTGTGCTTGTGTGCGTGTGTGCGTGTGTGCGTGTGTGCCTGTGTGCGAGTGTGCATATTTGCCTGTGTGCGTATGTGCATGTTTGCGTGTGTGCATGTATGCGTGTGTGCGTGTGTGTGTGTCCGTGTGCGCACACACACGCGCGGGGGAGGGGTTTGTTAGGGGCAGTTTTTGTTTTTTATCAGATTTATCATATTTATGAAACAGCGTCGTATTTTAAAGATATAAAAATACCTAGTTAAGCACCTTACATATATCGTTTAATTATGTTTTATACAATTTTTTGCTATGATGTGTAATTTAGTGGCAAATAAAATTCATAAGGTAGGATTTAAATGTTAGTTCAAATTTTTTCAATATCTGAATTGCGATTAATTGTATAAGAAAAAGTGTAGATATTTATTTATAAAATTATTTAGAAAATTTAATTTTACCTAACTTTATTTGTGAAGTTTTTTAATACATCGCAGGGTAAGATTTAAAATTAATTAAATATGCATGAAAATGGTTAAACTGTATTATTGATATCTTAAAGAGTCGGGCGGCTTTGGAAGTTTTAAGTTAACGTGTATTTATGTTTATTAATCTCTATTTAAAATGAGGAACATTAATCTGACATAGATTATTGATTTTATCTCAATAATGTTGTCTGTTTACGTTATAAACGTATAAAAAAGCGACTGCATAGTTATACTAAAAATAGTATATTAAAAACAAGGTCATAGTTTTATGAAACATGATTTTTGTGATATTTTTTGTAATTTTCCTTTTTATGCCGTTTTTAAAACAAAATTTTGCTTAGTTGCTTTAGGGATTTTGTGGCGGTTGGTAAAGTCTTAATTTTAGAAGTGAAAATTTTATCTGGTTGCCTTTTGTTTCAACCAAATTTTGTCAAAACACGAAAATGGAAGAAAACGGAGAGAATCTTGCATGTACGCCCTTGAAATAAGTGGAATTGCCAAAAATACGGTTGCAAATTTGCTCACACTAAAGTTTTGCACTGGATGCATCCTGTTTTTGAGATATTTTGTAACAGTCAAGGCTGTTTTTGACAATTTCGATAGATTTTGAATCAATTTTTATTCATATTAACGAAAATTACAGCATTTTAACTAAAAGAGAAACATATGTGTATTTAAGTTATACAATCTGAACGTTTCGATAGTAGTCAGTAGTAATACTATCTTTCAATATTGTTAAAGATGTCGAAACGAAGTTGTTTACCAGTTGTTACGACTAGACCTTAAAGATAATTGGATCATATGTTTAGACAAATTGCATTTGTATTGCTCACAAGAATACACGATTTGGCCAGTAACCGGTCTGCTCGCTATGGTATTACTTAAGAGAACAATACAATTGCCTCGGATCGATCTGGCTACAAGTGGCGGTCAAGGTCGAAACAGACAGGCCCCGTTGCTGACGACTGTGCAAGGAGTGAATGGCGAGCCGGTACGTGGAATGTTAGATGATAAAGAATTTGAAATTGCGAATGTAATGTACGAAAGACACCTTGATCTTCTGTGTGTAACGGAGACAAAGGAAAGGATGTTGTGGAGATGGAGGATGGCAGCCTAGCACTATGGTCAGTAGTGAAGTGCATGGCGCGAAAGGAGTTGGGGTGATCGTAAGTGAAAGAGCGAAAAGAAGTGTTAAACAGTACGAATTGGTATCTCCCCGGGTAATATGGGTTAGAATGAAAGTGGAGTTTCGAAGAATTTTTCTTATTGCATGCCATGCACCGGTGAATGGAGTAAGAGACCGGGAGCGTGAGAACTTAAGAATGAAGTAGAGAACGTGTTGAACGTAAGTAAGCCAAACGAAAGAGTGATGATAGTGGGATATGAACGGATGGGTGGGTGTACAGAGAGAACATACCGAACGCGTTCTAGGAAAGTTCGGAGACGAAATCTCAATGAGAATGGTGAACGCCTGGTGCACATCTGTGTGGAGAGAAGCCTGTTTGTATCCAATACGTGGTTTAAACAAATATATATATATATATATATATATATATATATATATATATATATATATATATTTGTGAATGCTTCTATCATTTTGAAATTGAAGTTTTCACAACTTTACACTTACACCACAACTTAAGTTTTGTTATGAACGAATAAGTTCAAAGGTAAATATGTAATTAAAAATTATTATTAATTTTTATTATGTAATTACAAGTTATTACTAATTCATAACAAAACTTATAATAAATTAATATTAGTCAAGTTGCTTTGGTATGTGTGAATCCTTGCGATATTGCAGGCTCACATTCCATTAATATAAGTCTTTTGATTGTAATCTCATTATATTTAGAATTTACATCAGATCTACATACATAAAGACAAAATTTACATCGATCGGGGCTTGAATCTCGATAGCGCTGGTGGTTAGCGCGGTACTCTAGTAAAGTACAGGTCGTAAGTTCAAATCCTACTCGAGGTAAACTTTTTATTAATGTATTTAATAAAATTAATCATAATTTTTAATTACATATTTATCTTTGAACTTATTCGTTCATAACAAAACTTATAATAAAATATTCTGCCGTTCTTTGAATTTCTTTACAATCGCAGTTGGCCAATGGGAGTATCGTGTACTCTTTACATTCGTGCAACAATTTTTTTAACAAATGTGAAAATGTGCGAATCTGAGTATTCAACATCCATTTTAAGCAAGTTGTTAAATTGCAGATTTTTTTATTTCCAAGTCCTCTATTTTATCATAAAACTGTCGTAAAACAATTTTGTTACAAAATAACACATACCTATAAAATGGTTAGAGTTAGAACGGGTTAGAAATGGTAGAGTTAGGGACTAGGGAGGTTATACATAGAATAATAGGAAATTACTCAAATAAAACATTAGGCTGAAAAAATAAAGATTTCTGCATTTTTCTGTACTCTGTACCCCTAAGTCAAATATCAAAATCTGTCAGCTAATTACAGTTAGTTTAAAATGATTCTATCCTTTAAATCGCCAGAGCATTGTGAAAATTTGAAATACCTGGAATAATGCACTTAACAGTGATTCATTTTTGAGGTGGAAAGCAGTATTTCAAAAAAATTACCTAAATTATTTTTTTTTTCTTAAACACGGTAAAAGTTGAATATAGATACGATACGTGAAAATGTTTAGAACTTCTATTTAAAATGAGAAAGTTGCTATCGACTTCCGGTATAAGCGGAGGTCTTTCAACTAGATATCTCGCACAGTTATATAGATACGTCTAATATGTAAGTATTAAATACACTTCGTAATTATCTCTGTGCAGAAATGTTTAATTCTTTTTGTTGATGTATTTATTTTTATTATAAAAGAATTTTTCTCACAAAAAAGAAGTTTTTATTTTACAAAAACTTCAGAGGCTAATCTAGCATCTTTGCGTCTACTATATTTTAAATTAAGATTGTTCAACGAGTGTCCATAAGAACAAGATGAAGTCAATGTAAATGTAGAGTTTTGATATAATGCTAAATTGTATGTCTTCATAATTTTCTTAATGTAAATAAGTAAGAATTACTTCAAGTGTCTATATTTACTTAAATAAAATAAAATATAAAGTAAATACCAGTTAAAAGTACAAAATTTTAGTTAAATATCGTTGTTAAAACTTGTTGAAAGTTTCTTTTATAATAATTTATGGGTACCCAACCATGTCGCCGTTAATTTCTTTACCGCTAGGCTACCCTAATTCCGACTTGTACGTTCTTAAGACAGTAGAACCAGCGCAGTAAAGCCTTTATCCTGCACATTATCCACCCTTTAACGCACCGCCACAATGCAGCGGAAGCGCGAGGAGCTGCATTGTGTCCAATATCGTGTTCTTTGTTTCGGCCTGTGAAGCGGCCAAGCGGAATTCTCTGTGACTGTGCAAGAAGCTGAGGAAATTGCTTTAAATGTAGCTAGTATATAAAGGAACATTCCTACTTAAAATTAAAATTTACTAAGATCAATATCTTCGACTGGGTTAATTGTTGATTATTTTTGTAATGATAAAACTTTTTCATGATAAACAATGATAATGGTGAGAAACATAATTATAAAATCTACGCTGGTAGATAAGATTTCTCACATGTTTAATTGTAAAACGTTAAGCATCAGCAATGTTTAACTTGCCGAAGCTCGATGATGAGAACTGAAGTATTGCAAAGTTTGATAGCAAAGTTAAGGAAATCCGTGCGGGTAAACACCTTTGGTTCGTATCTTTCACGCAGCGTTTAGTGCAACCAAGGAATTAACCGAAGCAGACGTGGATGATTAGAAATCGCGTCTTTAATCTCGTTTCAAAATGGAAGGTAGTAAATGTTTGTCTTCAAGATTAAATGTAAAATATATAACAGAGGTTCTTATTTAACTGGTTTAGTTTCATTTTTGGTAGGTAAGATACAAAGCTTTCTGAGAAATTTCAATTTTCAGTACGAAATTTTTTTATTGCTAGATAAAGAGAATCAAAATAAATTGAATAGAGCATAGTCTTAATTACGAATAGAATGAGGGAGTAAAGCTCTTAATGCTTAATACGTACATAACTTAATGTGTTGCGAATGTATCGTGAAGCGAACGGCTGTTTTATTCCTCTCCTACTAATTTCGGCTTTGTTAATAGTTTGAGGATGAAGTTTATGCCTTAATTATTGTTGGGATTTATTAAATTGATCCTCACATAGCGCTCGGCGTGAAAAGAACGCTTGCCGTCATCAATTATCGTTAGCCAGCAACGTGTTCTTGTCAAATTTTCATAATTAGGTTGCCGGCAATGTGGAGTGCCATTGTGGAGGGTTAACGAAGAGCTGGTTGTTAAAATATTTGCTTTCAATACGAGTCTCGTTACATGAATCGTTTTGGTGGTGCTAATTATTTCTCACCTCACTACTAACTTACAATGGTAATCTGACAATATAATCCGTTGCAGTTACAATGTCTATTATTCCGATACCCTTCCAATTGTTACAACCTGCTCGTAGCATACCGTAAAGTTAGGTATTGAGAACGCAAAACCGAAATATTGTTACTAAATTGAATTTGTGGAAATGTTAAGGAATTCTCGCCAAATTTGCATAATACGACTAGATACATAAAGTAGATTACTTAAAGAATCAATGAACAGTTTTAAATTCATTACTTACAAAACTCCATTCAAGCTTAAGCACGTTATTCATTTGTACTTTTTTTAGTCATTGTCAACGTGTAGTTATAACTTTAATAAAAGAGAAAAGGTACGCCTGAATTATTTTGAAAATTTTTTGTGTTATAGAACTCGGAATACCTTTATTTATTTAAAAATAAATAAAAGAGTAATTTAGCCAGCAGTGTACTGAAATATACAAAAGATCCGGATATCTATTAATAACAGGCTTTGTTTCAAAATTTGAGAACTACGTTCATTTTATAAAGCAATATATGAAAATAAGTTGACATGTGAAACTTTTTAATCAGTAATTTTTATTTATTTATTAATACTTAATGTTTAATGAAAGGTAGGTGATTAGTTTTGCACACAGATCAGTGACGATGGACTAAGATTGTAAGCTACATGTAATCTAGTAGATAATGGTGCCAGAATGACACACGCAGATGCTGTGAGTAAAGAGTTGAATGTGAATGAAATAGTGTGGAACGAACAAATAAAAGACACTGACGTTGAAAGTGCATGGATAAGCTTGAAAAACTGTGTTGTCAATTGTGCCATGCGGATATGTGGAAGAGTGACAGTATGTAGACAGAAAAAATGTGTTTGGTGGAATGAATCGGTAAAAAAGGCAGTATGTAAGAAAAAAGATGCGTACATGGCAATGATTGCTGCAAAAATGAGACTCAGAAAATTCGATTGTATGAGGTGTACAGATTAAGAAACAAAGAAGCGGAAGAGGCAGTGAGAATAACTAAGGAGGACGTGATGGCTGTGGAAGAAGAGAAAATGCAGAATGATTTTGAGGGAAACAAAAAACTCTTCTGGAAATGGGTTCAAAAATACAAAACATGACCCAAAACAGAACGCTGCAGGAGTGATGAATACGAGTAATTAAATAGTATGGGACGATTGTCAAGTGAGGAAATGCTGGCAAGAATATTTCGGAAAGCAGTATAGTAGTGAGGAAAGTAAGACTGAAGGGTTAAATAAGGAGAATGTAGAAAGAATGGTAAATCAAACTGAGAAGGGTATTAAGATGAACGAGGTAGAGTAAACGGTAAAGGGGCAGGCGTAGATGAAATCTCTGGCGAAATGCTAAGGTATGGGGTTGCAAAGCTTATATGAAGATTGTGTAATTTATTCAATGTATGACTTAATGTGGAAAAGAGCCGAGGGATTGGAAGAACGCGAACATTGTACCACTGTATAACGGTAAGGGGAACAGGAGTGATTGTAAGAACTACAGAGGAATAAGTTTGCTCAGCGTACCTGGTAAAGTATTTGGAAGAATACTGATTGATAGAGTACGAAACTACACAAAATAAGATTTGGGATATCCAGGGTGGCGTCATGCTATGGAGAAGATGTGTTGATCAGATGGTTGCTCTCCAGCAGGTGATCGAAAAGTGTTTAAGTGTAAAAAGGAAGCTGTACTGTGCGTTTGTAGATCCGGAGAAATCATACGACAGAGTGAATAGAGAGATGCTGTGGGAAATATTAAATGAATATGGCGTAAATAAAGGTCTAATAAACGGAATAAGGGCAGCATACAGCGGTAGCCGGGCATGTGTTAGGGTGAGAGGAGGTGTGGGTGAATACTTTAATATTGAGCAAGAAGTGCGACAAGGCTGTGTGATGTCACCGTGGTTGTTCATTGTTCAATGTATACATGGATAAATGTGTTACGTAAGCATGTACCGATACAAATGGTGTAATGGTTGGTGACGTAAATGTATGAGTTCTGGTGTATGCAGATGATACAGTCTTATTAAGTGACAGTACGGATGAGTTACAAACTGCTCTGAGGAAGTTTGATACAGTCTGTGAGTGCAGGGATCTAAAGGTAAACGTGAACAAAACTAAGATTGTGGTGTTCAACCGGAAAGGTGGAAAGGAAAGTAGAGTATTTACTCGGCAAGATGAAGTTGTGGAACACGTGAACGAGTTGGTATATCTGGGTAGAATGTTTACTGCAGATGGTGCAATGGAGGGCGAGATTGGACGAAGGATCAATGCTGGAAGAAAAGTGATTGGAAGTGTGTGGACGATAATTAGAAACGAAAGCATGAGCCTAGTTACGAAACGAGCAATCTATAATGCAATGTTTGTTCCGTTAGTACTGTATGGAAGTGAGGCATCGGTATGTCAAAAAAGCACGAAATAAAAATGAATGCCGTGGCTATGAGACTACTGAGATGCGCATGTGTTAAAACGAGAAGGGATAAGATAAAGAATGAGTGTATAATGACGGAATGTGGCGAGGAAAAAACGATTATGGATAGATACAAAAGTAGTACATTACGTTAGTTTGGTCACATTGAGAGAATGAACAACGCAAGGTTAACGAAGCAAATATATGTGGGTGAGGTTAGAGGCAAGGCCGGTGGTGGTAGGTCGCGTAAAACTTGGCTGCATATAGTACAATGTATGATAAAGAAAGGAAGATAAGGAGTTTTAAAAATAAAAGGACATGTCAGACACAATGTATAAATCTTGTGGAAGCTAGGGAGGTATGCAGAGATAGGAGAGCATCGAGAAAGATTGTGACTGAAAAATAAATAAGAGGCAGGGATTGTTTTGCCTACCCCGCAAGGGAATAGAGTGAAGGTTATTTTACTATTATTATGTAAACTCATAATTGATAAAACGAATCTAAATTATACTTAAAAGTACAACAACCTGCAGGGCTGAAAATGAAAGGTGTAATCGACCCGGGGACTGTAACAGATCAATATAAAACAACCATCAAAAGTCATCAGTTCAGTACGAGTACCTAGAAACAACAGCCGACAGTTAAACGTACTCTAAAGATGACAAGTTTGATCTCCCGAAACGTTAACAAAGAATCGTCAACTGTAACGCACTAACACCATATGAAAAATCAGCAAGAAGAATTATAAAGAATGTATACAGGGTGTACACAAACTTTATTCACAAAAGTAAACTGCGAATTCTGAAACTCGTTTTAATCTGACGTAATTCACCTTATCCAAAAATCCTTCCTAAAGGAGCTAGAGTTTTTTACGATAACGTCAAATATCGGATTAATTGAAATATCTTCAACACGGTTGTCTGTTAGGTGTTCAGATTCTGTATAGTTCTTTAGTGGAATATAATCGTATAGTATGCATACGATTTTTTAATTGCAGTTGTTAGCAGCTCGTCGTGGTTTTTAGTAAGTTATCCAGAATCCGAGAAATTTATACATTAGATGGCAAAATCTTGGATGATCGCTGAAAACAAGACACAGCCTACTCAGTAAAATTATTTTTATTTTTGTTAACTAAATGTTGTAAAAAATTTGTCGTGGACAAGCAGTCACTTTTACTTTTATTTACGTATGAAACAAACTTTAATCCAATTTTAATAAACATTCTATTACACTAATAAGAAGAACGTACCAAAATTAAGAGGATATCGCTTATTTCGAATAAAAGTTATCAGGTTTTAAAAATTGCTTCACAGATGAAGTAATTAATCAACGTAACGCTAATCCGTAGTGTGTAATAAATTTGCCTCCAACTACAGGAATAATCGGAATTCTAAGTTTTAGCTTCAATTTTAATTATCATTCCAGTTTCAAGTACAATCAATTGATTTATCACCAATGGCATTTGATACCATTTAGTAGCCATGGATACATGGCCAGTGAATCAACGCAGCTTTTTCGTTAGCGCGTATCACCGATCGGAGTCTGTTATTGAGGTGCAACGACAGTTTAGGCGTGTATATAATATTCCAAGGCGTGGTAGAATTCCTTCGCGCAACACAATTTTGGGGTGGGTTGCAAAGTTTTGTGATCATGGAAATGTAAGAAACGAATTTGTCGGTTCTGTCAAAACTGTGCGTACACCGGAGAACGTAGGGCGAGTATGGTAAGCTGTAATAAGGAGTCCAGTTCGTTCAGCAAGGCGTCAAGCAGTAGCATTGAACATTACACGAAGAAGTTTGGGTCGAATTTTACACGAAGACCTACAATTTCATCCATACAAAATTCAAGCTGTTCATAAAATTTTACCGCAAGATTTACCAGCACGAATGCAATTTTGTAGAACATTTCTTGATGTGCTGAACCCAAATGTTTTAAATTTGTTAATGTCTGATCAGGTGCACTTCCATTTATCAGGATATGTGAATAAACAAAATTTTCGATACTGGGCCACTGAACAACTTCCACAAATTCACGAACAACCTCTGCATTCCGAAAAAGTTACCGTATGGTGCGGTATGTCTGCATTCAGAATACTAGACCCGTACTTTTTTGAAGAAAATGGGCGTAAAGTGACTATAACTTCTCAAAGGTATTTAGTTTAATATTTTGATGAATAATGCTCAACCATTTAGAAAGTTAATGAATTCATTAGAAAAAAGGATAGCCTTGTGCATCCGTGAAAATGGAGGACATTTTGAACATTTACTGTGAATTGTTCAATTACCTATTGTTTTTTCAGAATCCAACGCATTTTTTGACTAACATTACGGATTGTCCCAAATATGTGGAAAACGATACATTTGGTGATTTGGTGTAAAATTGAATGGAGAATAATTTCATTAAAAATTTCGACCTAAAAACATAACCTCAAAAAAGTTACCATTACAAGTACTCTCTATTAATCATGTAACTAGCGCCCTCTTTGAGTATCAGATATAACAATGGAGTGTTTGGATGTGTCAGCTTTAACAAAACATTCCCAACAAATTTTATTACAATGGTGTCAGTAGTTTTCAATTAATCGTCAAAAATGTGTATAAAATAATATTCTTTAACACTTTGTATCTCGAGAACAGAGGCAGTTAGGAATAAATTTCACTGAGCAAACCCCACTTATTTTTGGCTATTCTACATGTCCTAGCAAACACGCCATGTTTTTTTGAAACACCCTGTATTTCATTTGTTATTCATTCGTAAAGTACATTATAAAAGTGACAACGAGTTACTAACTGTCAAATTGTTGTCACACGTACACATGATTTTAATAACAGTTGACTTCTAAAGTTTTTACAAGTCAGTAGCTTGTAAAAGTGACTTTACAAAGCTTACGTTTTGTTAGGTTAATGTGCACTATTAAGTAACAAATAAAATGCTTATCTTTTGGGTATTTTTATTAATGTTTTACTAATTTAAACATTCCGATAACAGTTACAGTTATCGTCTTCAGTAAATGATAATAGTTTTCAGATTCAGTTAATTAATTAATAAAAATACAGGATTACATTACCCAAAAGATAAGTATTTTAATTATGAAAATAAAATCATTGTAAGGTTCACACTTTTTTAAAAGTGTTGCCTCTCAATAAATAGCCCTACCTTGTTATCTCTAAAGATCTTAAAATTTAGTACAGTCACACACAAAAAACGCGACTCCTTTACCTAATGCTAGGTACATGTTCCTTTCCTTTTTTTTTATTAGAGGCACACTCATTAATTATCCAAAGTTGCATTATGTACCGCCAATCAACACTATATGGCCCGCTTCGGTTTCTTTTATACGGTGTAAATAATTTATACTGCAATTTCATATTTAGATTTGGTGTTATTGGATAATAATAATAGTTTTATTAATCATGTTATTCCAGTACATATGGATTGGACACGTCATTTTACATATTAGGTATAACCAATGTCGAAGAAACAATACATAATTAATGCAGTAAATCTACAACTGATACCTAAAAATGTACAAACATCAACGATTTCCAAGTAATGGGGTTGACAAGAATTCATTTCCGGAGTAAAAACAATACTGCAGAATGTGTGTTTGATGGATTTTTGAAAGTTATAGAAGTTAAGATTTTCGATGAATTTAGGTAACGTAAATGAAAATAAAAGGTAATGGCATGATCTTTAAATTACGAAAGTGTTGTTGACAATGTATCCTAGGCGGTGCACCGATAATAATCCTGATTGCTTTTTTTGTGTGACGAACACGAACATTCACATTTGCAGAATTACCCCATAAGATTACTCCGTATAGCAGATGTAAATGAAAGAGGGAGAAATAACATGTTTTAATAATCAGTAAATCGATATTATTTTTTAAGTTCCTTAAGATGAAGCAAGTTCTAGACAATTTACCCACTACGTGCATTATATGTCTTTCCAGCTTAATCGATCATCGAGGTATATGCCTAACATTTTGACATTTTTTTGACAAGAAACTTTACTATTGCTTGATAATGTAATATATTGCGTTTTTTTTTCACCAGTTTTTTGATTGATAAAAGGACCCATTTGTTTTTATATTTAATAAATCGGCATCATTGCCCCGAACTAATATTGTGGTGTCGTCGGCGTAAGCTACGCAAACTTTGGGATGGAGAAACGTAAATATATCATTAGTATATAATTCGAAAAGTAACGGTCCTAATATGGATCCTTGGGACAATCCATATTTGATAGAGATTAGTTCCGACTAACTGCTTTCAATAGACACACATTGTTTTCTATTGTTGAAGTACGATGTAAAAAAGGTAAGTGGCGAACTTCTAATACCGAACTTTTCCATTTTATTAATTAGGATTTGAGGAGTAACGCAGTCAAATGCTTTAGACAAGTTGCACAATATAAGCGATATATGCTCACCCTCTTCGAAAGCTTCAATAATTGACGTTACAACCTTCATCACTGCTAGAGTTGTGGAATAATTTTTGCGAAATCCCAATTGACAACAGTTTAATATTGTGTTCGATTCCAAGTAGTTATATAATCTATCCTTTAATATTATTTCAAATATTTTCGCAGATATTGGGATAATCGTTATTCGTCTATAGTTATTCATCTTGGTTGTTTCTCCTTTCTTGAAAAGGGGTGTAACTAAACTTATCTGAAACGCTTCGGGAATGTTTTCTTCTGAGATACTCTAGTTGTACAGTACTACCAAGTGATCTACGATTAAATGGATTGCTTCCTTAATGAGTTTACTATTTGTACCATAGTAATCAATACAGTTTGAGTTACAACTTTTTAACGTTAATAAGGACACCGTGTCTAGTGACAGGATTAAGGAAAAAAGAATAGGTTGAATATTCAGAGCATTCAGATATATTACTTGGATTGTCCAATGAACTAATTATTTGATCGGCAGCATTACCGAAGAATAAATTAAAGTCACGAGATGAGAAAGAATGTTTAGGCTTTGGTGCTGCGATCTTATTTCTCTCAAAGTTAACTAACTTACATGCATCTTTATTCTAATTCTGGGACTTTTCCATGAAAGCTGTGTAAGAGCGTTCTTTTCTACTCATAGCTTTTCTGTACGTGGTTTTAAAAGCATGATATGGTTTATAATCACTAGTAGAGTCGCAAAGAGGAGCTTTATTTAGATTACTTATTTTTGTGTGAAGAGGGAAGTTCTTTAGGATATGTTGTTTAAAAGTCAAAACCGGAAAATTAGCTAAAAAATCTGAATTCCTGGATGCCATATTCTTATCAAAAATGTTCCAATCTATGTTTTGCAAATAAGATTTAAAATTATTTGTTTTGGCTTAATCTTGTATCATTAAAGTTGTCACTCTCACATTAAGTCGTACGGTTTTATTTCGTGAAAACTTCTTTTCAGTAAGCTGCTTACATGAATTCAGTTGTCGTATACGTTACTTAAAAATTATAACATTAAAGTGGGGTTTCATTTTCGCTTCTTGTTACTGTTAATAAGTTGAATTCGTTTGTACCTTGAATGTTCTAGTATTCTGGACTCACATGGTTCATATATCTGTCAATAACAGTACATGTTTCTAAATGAAGGCGGCAACTGGAAAACCTTTGTTAAGTTTTAAGTATTTTCCTCTACCTAATTGCACTCTCCAAATTAACCGCTTGAGTTCGCGTTATAAATAGTCTCAAGACTGTGTATTCTTCTTAAAATTTATCCTTTACACCATCCTGTCCACGCCATCAAAAAGAATGAAGTTTAACTCCCTACTTTTGAATTTAACCAATAATCAAGTTTAGAATTAGCAACGTCAGATGCAACGAGTGATGTCACTGCATCATCGATATGTTTGATATACTATTATAACTTTTACACGCATACCATGATCAAAACATGGGAATTTTGGCGGAAAAAGGAAACTTATCTCAAACTGTACAAAATACGTTCTTTTTCCCATACCTAAAATGCCTAGTTTACAATAATTTTTGGATAACATAGTTTGAATACCTTAAACTTGTGCGGAAACTGAACCGAACTAGTTTGCTCCGAATGTACGTTTCCCGAGACGTCATTTTCGATTGTAAAGTTCACTCAATGTTCTATTGAAACCTTGATTTTAGACATTGTATACTGGTAGCTTCTGTTTTGCCAAATATTCTACGGTGTGTGTAGTTTGTTTGTAGTGTTTTGAGGCGTTGTGTAATAGGTGTGATGTTAGCGTGTTTTATGGTACTTTCGTTGGGTTTTCTGTAGTGTAATCGGTGTATTCTCCGTAGGACTCGGAATTCACATGAGGCTATGAATTTTAGTTCATTGAGTTTTAGGGTAGTGTACAATGGAGCACGGTAATCTATGACGGTCTGTATGAATGTCCTGTAGGTATATTGTAGGGTTTCGGGTTGACAACCTCCTATGCGTCCCCTAATGGCGCCCAGGAGATTGGATCGGTTCCGTACTTTGTTCAGGGTCTTGTTCAGGTTAGCGTGTCAGTTAAGGTTTTTGGTAAATGTAATTACTAGGTATGCTATATCGTCACTTAGCGGCAATCGTTCCCTTGCAGAGAAATGGTTACGCCGTTTTTGGAGAGTAATTTGTGTCGGGTATAATAAGGGTGCCGGAATATAATGGCTTGGTTTTGGTGGGGTTTATGGAGACTCTCCATTGGTTGGCCCAATTGGGGAAGTTCCGTAGGGTACTGGACATACTGTTGGTTGACCGATTAGCTGGCCAGAAGGCAATGTCGTCGGCAAACTGTGGCAGGGATACTACGGCGTCGTAATACTGGGGATATCATTGGCGAAAATAAGGTATAGTATTGGTGCCAAGGCAGAACCCTGGGGTACGCCTACTTGTGGGTTGCAACTATGTGAAAGGGATGAACCCACTCGGACTCACACCGTCCTATTTATTAGATACGACAGTAGGAGCTTCTTGAGCTCGGAGGGATGCTTTATGTCTACGAACACGGCGAGGTTACAGTAGCGGTGATTAAATGCTCGTGACGTTTCGGTTAGAAGATTTAGCAATGGGTGCTGACAGGTTCTATTAGGTCGAAAGCCGAACTGGCTGTCGGGTAAGAGGCTATTGGATTCTATGTAATCTCGCAGCCTTCGGGTTAGGATCTGCTCTAAGCATTTCCCTAGGCAGCTGAGGAGAGACATAGGTCTATCGGATGAGGTTTTTGTCAAGTCGGAGTAATTTTTAGGGATCATGACGGTCGAGGCGGATTTCCACACCGTCAGGAAGTACGAAAAGGCGAGACATTTGTTATATACAGACGCTAGGCGTCTGATCCTTGGGGGTGGTAGGTGTCTCACTATAAGTCTGTTAAGTCTTGTCCGGGGGCGGATATTTTGCCTTTTTGGAAGTACTTGAGGGTTTGAGTGGGAGTAATTCGGCAAAAAAACGGGTCATTATCATCCAGGATTTTCTCGGGTAATTCGGAGTTTTTGAAATCCTCAAGTCTTGCTTTAGACGATTTTTAAAATCGTCGTCGAACGAGGGATCGTTAGGTGAAGTATAGACAGATTGGAGGTGGTGGCGGAAAATTTCGGCCTTGTCTTGATCGCTGCAAATTATGTTACCCTGAGGATCGTTTAGGTGGGACTAAGGTTTGGCTTTCCTTTTAGTGAGTATATTGAAGGTGTGCTAGAACTTCATGCCATATCCATAGTTGAGATTGAAGGTGGCCAGGACCCATTTTCTTTCGGTGTATGTGTTGGTTTCACGGCGTTTAATCGGTTATATTCGGTCTTGAGAGCGGAGTCCCTTGAACTCAGCAATTTGCGATATACTCGTCTTTTCCCTTTGATCAAGGTTACGGTGTATTGTAGGAGAGGTTTTCGGGAGATATCAATTGATTTTTGGGGAATTGAGGCTTCGACCGCTTTCGCGATAATGGAAGTTAAATCGGTGACCGCTCTCTCGACATTGTTGGGAGTGTGGAGCCTGAAGATTATTGGAGATGTATTCGCCAAATACATTCCAATCGGCGTTTTGAAAATCTCTACGAATAATATGAGTTGGAGAAGGGGGAGGGACGGGGATCAGGGATGTTTTAACCAGAAGGGAGAGGTGGTCCCATGTGACGGTTTCACCTAAGTGGCAATCGGAGGACATACGCTAAATTAGTGACTTGGTCCATATAATGTGATCTATTATAAAGGCACCTTGATGACTAATAAAAGTGGGATTGGTGTTCCTTATCCGGAACAGTGGTAGGGTAAGAATACTGTGGGTTAGGTGGATACCGTTTCTATTAGTCGTGGAATCTACGAATTGGACATGTCGGGCATTAAGATCTTCTAGGAGGATAGCATTGAGTAGGGCGGAGATGTGGTATAGGAGGTCATTGGAAATGGCTTCTTCGGGAGGATTGTAATAACAAAAAAAGGTGACGGGAAGGGGAAAGTGCACCCTTGCAGCAACACATTCGAGATGCTACAAGTGCGGCGGAAGAGGATAAGGGGTGGCAGGAAATGAACTTTTGATTATGCCTCGCAAACTATTGTGGGCGCTAAATTTAAGGAACTAATTGTAGGAGGCAAAATCAAGGGTACATCGGGTGGTTAGTTTCGTTTCAGTGACTGCAAGGATTGGTGGCTAATAGATTCTTAATGAGAGGCGCTTCCGACGGACACCCGTCGCATTAACTGCATCTATTATGAGATCCATTGCACTTAGGGTGAGGGAGAGGGATAAGGGTGAGGGGTTAAGGTGTAGGATTAGGATCGGATGTTGTGGGTAGTGATAGCTATACTATTACCAACAAAGTTGACCCTGGTACCGCGTTTAAAATATTCCCTGGACGTAATGTCGACAGTTTTCGCTATGCCGGCCCTACGGTCAGGAAACAGTTGCATTAGGGTGAGGATAACGGAGGCGATGAAATAGGAAATGGAAAGAGGTGGTTTGGGTCTGTCATCCTCGGTGTCGACGCAGAAGGAGCGAGCGGTTTGGGTACGGCAGTCGCTGCCGCGGTGGTGGAAACCGCGCAGGAAAAGGAGTATGTATCGTGAGGTCTACCGCAGTTGTTACACTTTGGTGTATTCAGGCGGGTACAGGAGGAGACTGTGGCTTTCACCACAGGTGGGGCAACGGAGGGTACGGGTAGGACATTCCCCGGAAATATGCCCCACATGCGTGCAAGTGGAACAGTATTTGAGGATAGGGTTAGGGATACGGGATTGCTCACATGGGTAGTGTTTACCGAAAAGGTAGACACAGTTGGTAAAGAGGTGATTGAGGGTAGATTGGGAAGGGGTTATAAGGCGTATAAAGGATGTAGGAGAGTTGGTGGTTTTTGAGATGGTCCTGATCGCTTTCATGACTTTGGGTAAGTCAACGGAATCACGGATCTCCTCGGGAAGGATGTCTTTGTCTACGCCACGGATGACGCAAGAAAAAGACAAGGGTTTAGGATTGGGGTTGGCGGAGAGAGCGGGTGTTCGGTGACCCGACATCTGCGTCAGCGTCAATGCAGGCTCACCGAAGTGATGCTGCATAGTTCGCTGAATCGTAGCTGACAGGGCCTCGCTCGTTTCCAGGAGACAGGTTGTTTTGTGGTTGAGCCAGAGGAGACGGAAAGGGACGAGGGCTTGAAAAAGGGATTTTTGGTGTTGAATCTGGCGGGAATATTGCGAATTCAATATGGGTAAATGGAATTGTAGGTAGCGGAAGGTTTAGGAGAGGGTCTGACGGTAGGGTCAGCTTGCGATACGGAAGCGGAACGGGAAGTAGACGGGTTGGGTGTTTTAAAGGAGCGGTGAACGGGTTTGACTGCGGGTGGAATGTAGTAAGAGGCAGTAGAGGACATACAAGATCCCGTCACTAGTTTAGAAGGGGATGCGGTGGCTGCCGCAAAGGTTAGAGAAGGAGGTGGTGTAGCGGGTCTAGGTGGCGGGGAACTCAGGGGCGGGAAAGGAGCAAGGGCGACCGTAGCCCGGAGGCCGGTTTTTCATGTTTTCCTATGGCGGGTTAGTACGGGTACTTGAAAAGGGGTTCAGAAATTAACGTATTAAGGAAAGAGTGGACTCTCACCGAGGCTTCACTCCCCGCTCGATTAAGGCTTGGAAGTTGATAGTGCGATAGAATGAAGAGATTTGTTAGTATTAATAATCAAAAAATAAAAAAACATTTTAAAATTCCTTATTAATCAATACCTCGTTATCTGTTGTGGTTCATAGACGGGATTTGTGCCGACTGTAGGCGAAGACTACGGTGCCCGGTGCGAAAGTGTAAAAACGTTAAGTTCTTTTTTTGTAAGTTGCTCTAGAGTGCAATAGAAATCGCAAAGGCTCTAACGTAAGGAAGGGGCTTACGTTCAATACCGAAGTTCGGACTGACGCGTATACGCTAAACACGTCCAGCTATTTAAGTGCATGATGGGGCAGTAACTCCCACCTTAAAATCCTAACTCCCTTCCTTACGATTCTATTCTGCAATCGCTGGTAATAGTCACGATAATTGTAAGGAGCAAATCTGCACCAGTCCTTTGTGGGCAATCGGCGACGTTTATTGAACTTTGGATTTAGTAAGAATGAAAAGGTAAATGTAATCATGTAATTTCTCCTTCTGAAAGTCCTCGTAATAGTTTTTGCAGAAACTTTAATTGTTCTGCTGGATACTGCCATTGTAGATGCTGTATTAACGTTTTACAGGCTTCCACAATCTTTGGACAAACAAATTGTGTCGCATACCGCTTCTAAGAAAATACATAATGACTATGTGTCACACTTATTTGTAAGGCTCACATTTTTGGTCACTGGATATTGATGCAATAGAAAAGCGCATAAACGAAGAGGTATCTGAAATTAGCATTTACAAAACCGTAATCTCAGACTGTGCTAAGCACTTACCTGCATATCACACCTAAGAAAGAATAACAACTCTTATTTGGAAGAGAACACCGGCAGTGATGTTAGGGTTAAACCTAGCTTGAGCCGTTTCAACATTCAACGCTTACTTCGATAGTTTACACTTAACTGAAATTCAGTTTTGTCACATATTGGCACCGTCTCGACATTTATTCGTTATAAGTTGGCTTCAGGAGGGAAATAAATGTTAGTTCGAGTTCCCAATGGTAAACAATTTTAACCTTTTAAGGATAGAATTCTTGTACTGCTTTATTCAAAAATTACTAATATTATAATAGGGTATTTGATTACTTTTTTAATTTAGTATGTACCAAGGAAGCAATTTATTTTAAATTGATAATTGAAAAAATTAAGGCTTAAACACAATGACCGTTGATCATTTTGTAAACATTATTTACAAAAACGTATTTATGTGACTGTGAGACTGATGTAATTAACTCTATTCATTACCAGTACCGTAAGACAATAAAATTTTGTTCTTATGGTTTAAAGGAGTGCATTTGGTTGATTAGCCCAACCAAATTGGTCTATAAATATATTTTTTTGGTAGTTTTGAGCCCAAGTTATCACCAGCGCTCTAAAACAATAAAATTGTGTTCTTGCATCTTATGGCAATCGGTCATTTTCCCAATAAAATTGGTATGTAAATAAAATTTTTGGGCATATTTGACCCCAAACGATGATCAACGCACTAAAACCATAAAATTGTGTTCTTGCATCTTGTGGCAATTGGTCGAATGAAATTGGTGTATAAATGAAGTTTTGGGCTTGTCTGGCCCAACATGATAGCATACGCCGTAAATCATAAATCGAACAGAAAACACAATTTCCCTAATACGATGTTTCTTAAATGGAGTCCAAATTTAGTCTGTGACCTTTCAAAGGGTTTGATTTCTGTTTTTCTAAAATTTGGTAAATTTTAGTAAAGCTTGATTATGAAGGTTTCTTTGAACTGATGTATAGCTAGGTGGCTGCTATGTTGCAGTTAGGTTATGAACAGTTTAAATTAGATCGGTAAACCCAATTGTAAAATGTTCTCATTCTACTTAGATCTTGGCCCATAACTTTTAACCTCGGCTGCTGTTTAGAATTCTACCATTGATTATATATACTTCATCATTGATTACTAAGTAACAAGAATGTACAAGGCACCAGTGCACAAAATTTGGACAAAATTGGTCAACGCTTTTCAGAGCTGTTTTGTTCTTACGTCCGCATGGATGGTCGAACGGACGGGCGTACAATCTCAAAAATAGAAATAATTTTGAATCCGTTATATTGAATCAATTATTTTTTTTTTGATATACAGATAACAGATTTTTGAAAAGTAACAACTTAAATTTGGATCAGTTCGATTCAAATCATTTTAATAACGTGTCGATTTCTTTGCGGAAATTCCATTTTTCTTCTTAGCAATGAGGTAAAAGTTTACGACTTTAGATTTGGTTTATGCACATACTAATTTGTTGTACTTTGAACTAGTATGCATTATTAGGTTCATCATTGAGACATTGAAATAGATATCAAAAATTTTTATTTTTCTATTATCTAAACCATAGTTTTGTATGTTAATATCTATAGCTCTAGCTCTAGCGTTTATTTCCTTTTTTTAAAGTGAGCCTAGTTGTCTCAAATATTATCTCTGATTTAACAGGATAATCGTTAAAACCTAGCGAAAACAAACTTAAATATCTGGTGTGGAACAACACACGATCTTCCAACCTACAAAGTGGAAGTTAAAAGATTTCTAATAATAATTTGTTTAGGATAATTATGCAATTTCTTTTTTAATACGTTCATAACGAAAATAAGCAACATCGTAAAAACAAAAAAAATCTGTCAAACAGACGTTTAAAACCTCATGTCAGATGGAGGTTAATGGACCTATAAAAGTATCGATAATACAGTTTAAACATTTTCAATTTTATTTATTTTGCTCAATATTAAATAAACTTTATAAACACCACCGTTATGTAAAATAAAATTTTATTGACAAATATGCGTCGTATCTAAAAATTGCATAAAATATAATTAATTGGTATGTTTCGGATCAATACGCAGGTATTTGAAATATGCAGCTGTTATAGAATCATCTAATAAAAACCAAAAACTGGTCGTAATTTAATCAGCTCCAAGGAGAAATGAAAACACGCGCATGCACACTAACATACACACACACGCACACGCACACGCACACGCACACGCACACGCACTCGCACGCCCACGCCCACGCCCCCGCCCACGCCCGCGCCCACGCTCACGCCCACGCCCCTGCCCACGCCCACGCCCACACACATGCACGCACGCAAGCAAGCAAGCAAGCACGCACGCACGTACGCACGCAAGCAAGCAAGCAAGCACGCACGCACGCAAGCAAGCAAGCGCGCACGCACGCACCCACACACCCACACACACACGCGTGCGCGCGCTCGCGCTCGCGCTGAAAAATGAGGTAATAGGTCGATTTAGCGTTAGTGAAAAAAAAGTCGATTGCATAATCTTATATACCTGCGTGTTGTGTAGTTTAGACTGCGATAATGTCATCCCAGATCTCAGGGGCTCTGGGTATGTTGATTCTTAGAAGCAAGTGATAATAGAACGTTTGTGAATGTAAATTATGTACTATGAAAGAATGTAAGGTGGTCTTAAGAACATTAAATACACAATGAGCGCTGGATTATAATGAAATATCTTTAAGCTAACTAATTTTATTCTTGGAACTGGAGGACAAACCGGGCCGTATTAAGAATCGAATATACTACCTAAGATATCATAACCTACTCCATTCCGGGTAGGCAAAACAATCCCTGCCTCTTATTTATTCTTCATTCACAGTGCTTTCCTATCTCTGCATACTTCCCTGTCTTCCGCAAGATTCATACATTGTCTCTGACAGGCCTTTTTATTTGTAAAACTCCTTACCTTTCTTCCGTTTATCATACATTCTTCTACATTCAGTCAAGTTTTACGCGGCCTACTATTCTTGATCTTACCTCTAACCTCACCCACATATATTTGCTTCGTTAATCTTGCGTTATTCTTTCTCTCAATGTGACCAAACCAACGTAATGTACAACTTTTATTTCTATCCATCACCGCCACCGCCACTGTACACCCATTCTTTATCTCTTTTTACAACATGCACTGCTCAGGAATCCTATACCCACGGCATTTATTTTTCTTTCGTGCTTTTTTTGACATACCCATGGTATTACTTCCACACAGTACCGTCGGGACAAACACACTATTATAGATTGCTCCTTCGCAGATAGGTTCATGCTTTTGTTTCTCATCATCGTCCACATACTTCAAATCACTTTCCTTCCAGCATTGACCCTTCGTCCAATCTCGTCATCCATTGTACCACCTGCAGTAAACATTCCACCCAGAGATACCAACTCGTCCAGTTGTTCCACAATTTCATCCTCCAGAGTAAATACTCTTCTCTCCTTTCCATCCCGAATGAACACCACAATCTTAGTTTTGTTCACGTTTACTAAAGCTTCCCCCAGCTACCATATCTTGAAAAGGGTAATTTGAACTTATTTGCAAGAATGCAAATTCAAGAACAAAACAATCGCTGAGTAATTTATCTTGACTTGACTGACAATAATGTTACTATTACTCAAATTAATTGCCTACCTTATTTTGACTTTCCTGGCAATTAAAACATTAGAATTTATTTACAAACCTGATATTTAGTTACTCACAAACCTCAAATCTGATCAAACGAAGTGGCCGTCTAGTGGTAGGTACGTTGTGCTATCTGAATTAGATAGGCTGGATGAGGTAAGAGTTGCATCACGTGGGGCATGTAAACAATAAAACTACTCAAATTAAAATCAACGAGCTTTGCGCAATGGTGGTATAGCCCGTCAATGTACTATTCTGGGAAAGAACCAACAATAAAACCTACTTTATTCATAAATAAGTAATTGCACAAGTACATTAATAAATCAAATAACACAAAAAAAAACAATGAAAGGGTTAAATATATAACGACACACAATTAAACCAGGCTAAAGTGCATACAAAATTATAACATTAAGAGAAAATGGATAAAAAGCAGTGCGTTAGAAAAATACAGCGCCCTTTTCTCAGGTTACACATTCATTTATACAACAATAAAAACAATCAAAATAAAATTCGAGGTGTTTAATGGTTATCTGGATCCGGGAGTGTGTACCCACTTGGTAATTGCCTTTTACAATTAATAGTTAAAGCAGTATCATGTACCGGTTCGCCAGCCCACCTCTACACAAATATAAATATAAACAACAAACAACAATGCTAATTCATACAAATACAAGAGTGAGAGAGCCCTGTACTGTCTTTTATTTTAGCAGATTTCAGCTTAATAAGCCCGCGTGCGAATGAGATACCTTTGCAAGGCAATGCTCGATTTTTAATACGTTATGTACGCTTGTAAAATTATTTACGGTCAGCCTTAATTTACTTAAAATTACCTACTTACACTTGAATATATATTTCTTTAATTGATCACAGACACAAATCATTAACATACGCGGTTTAACTTCAAAAAAGGTGACTATATAGATTAATATTTGAAAAACACATTAAAACTACCACAAGAATTATTTTAAAGACAAACTGTAACTATGTTTTCCCGGATTTCAAAACTAATTACATTTACTCCCGGAATCAACCCCCGTTTAAGTAATAAAAACAAAAAATATTATGCTGGAAGTTTCATATTAATTATTGAACGACATCTTAATTTTAAAAATATGCATTCGTCCGTAAGAAACCCTAGATTTGGGTATCGACTTTCCAAGTGCCACACAAAGACGTATTTGATTGCAGTGTGTACCATCGTAATTAATTACTAACTAGTTACATTTTTATATCAAGAATATTTTTCAACCCTAAGCCAAATATTAGTTACAAACAATCCCACATTCCTTAAATAAAATATATAAATAAAATATTTTGAAAACATTAGCAAATTACGACGTATTACCAAGATATTTAAAATAAAATAAAATTTTCGCGGTCCGTTACCTACATTACTTTTCTCTCACGGACTGTACCAAACTTCCTCAGAGCAGTTTGTAGCTCATCCGCACTGTCACTTAATAAGACCAGAACTTGTACATTTACGTCACCTCCCTAACGATACAGCATATGCAGCACTCGTGCCTCTATCACATAAACGCGAGAACGTCAGTTCGAGTGTTTAATTTCCTTGAATGGGTAAAATGCGTCTAAAACACGCATGCAATACAATGTTTTAATCATAATTACATTTATGGAATGGAATTAATTGGAATTTAATTAAAAAATATTCGTGTTCGTAAAATGAAACGTGGCAGGATTTGTCATACTTATTGGTTGCTATGGTACGTAGTTTAGTGAAATTTTGGAAAATGTGATTGTGTCCCTTTGTGATTCTTGGGGAAGATCATGAAGGAACTCGCCAATTATTGCCTGTGAAATCCCGACATTTTATGTAAATGCGTTTGCTGTTATTTAACGAATGCAGAGAAAAACTACGCTTAATGATAATAAATGAAGATGTCACGCTATCGTATTTCCTAAATTTGGCAAAAAATGCAATTTTATCCATGTGGTCCAAATATTCAATGCTGAAAACTGCTATAATGGCATGTAAAAACGTAAATATTGGAAACTATAATAATTTCACTGGTTATCTGAAAAGTTAATTGAAAGGACACAAGGCGAAAAAAAGCTGCAGTTTTGGAAAGAGTGCAGATTGAGGAACTTTTATTAAAACTTGTGATAAATAATATCTGATGATTAAGGTAATGGCTCTTTTAACTTTTTAGACAATATGTATTAAGTAATAAACTTTGAATTATTTTAGGTTGCGCTAATAATGGGGGTG
The DNA here is from genome assembly GCA_036346205.1 of Vesta saturnalis. Lineage (NCBI taxonomy): Eukaryota > Metazoa > Arthropoda > Insecta > Coleoptera > Lampyridae > Vesta > Vesta saturnalis. Next base: position 1,821,989 of record JARFJB010000491.1, on the reverse strand, counting down.
TTTGGTGTTTGTAGATGCTTCGAATTGAAATAGCAGTGGTGCTCAGAACACTGGCGCGTATCTACCTATTTCGACATTTTACATGAAGGATTTTCTACCAACGCTGTGGAGATGTATAGATAATATATTCCCCTACGACTAAAGAACTTATCGCGAGATTCTTTTTACGTTATATGAATCAAAAATATACTTCTCGGCCTGTTGGAATCAACACACTGGCAAAAGTTCCTTTCAAAGGTTCGCCGTTTTTGAACTTGGCAAACGCGGAAGCTTATCGTGGCCTCTGTATGAGGAGCGCTTCAACAACTTTATGGGCTAATAAAGATGCTGACCTTACAACCATCAAGCGGCATGGTGGGTGGAAGAAGTGAGAGAAAGCTGTATTGAGGAATCTTTATCTCACAAACTTGGTATTGCAAGGAAAATCCAATGTTCTTCTAGTTCAAGTCGTTCCCCAGAAGAGTAGATATCCACGATTTGTTCCAAGAATGATTGTAACTACAAGTCTGCTTTTAACGGAAACAAAGTGAAATATGAAAACCCAAAGAACGAAATCTCTATTAATATAAATGTATACAGTGTGTTCGAGATTCAGCATGCATGTATTGCTATATTCGTTAATATTGAAGATAGAATGTCGATTAAATGGGGAAAGTTTTAGAGAATTTTATGGCTATCATCATGGTCAAGTCAGATTTGAAGTAACTTTTTTTTTTTGAAATAATTGAAGAAAACAAAAATTGTGCATTTTCTACTACCCCCTGTAGCTCTTTTATTTGAAGTCTGACAACATTTTGATTTGTACATTATTATGACACTTTTAAAAGACAATTTAAAAAAAAAGTACCAAAATTTATCTACAGTCATTTGTTTTGAAATACATACACTAACTATTGTTTTTCATATGGACGCCATCTTGGATTTTTACATTATCGAATAGTATTTTTTATCACCTTTTCAGCGATGTATCACATGATACGAGAATTTACTTCCAACTATCAAAAATTTAAACCCTTGCTAATGTATCTGTTTTTACGTACAAAATTTAATACATTTCTAACTTTTGTTTTTGGACGCTATTTGGATTTTTACATTATCGAATAGTGGATTTTAACACCTCTTCAACAATGTATTAGGTGATATGAAAATTTACTTTCAACAACCAAACATTTAAACAAAATAAAATATGAGGCCATGGATAATAATTGCAATGACTGACAAGAAGATGACATAATTTATTTTTTCGCGTAAATTATTCGCAATTTGTGTTAAGTACTTGGAAAAATAATTGTTCTTGTTGTCATTGTTAGTGTTTATTATTGTTGTTATTCTGTTATTCGTTTGTGTTGTTTTTATTGTTTGTTCCTGTTGTTATTATTGTTAATATTTATTCCTGTTTTGTATCTTGGTGCAAGATTTTTTGAAGTATGGCGTTAAGATATTCCAATGAAGAGAAGCTAGATATGCTTGAAATCTATTTCAAAGCAAATAGAAATACAGATAATGCAATAAGAAATTATGAAGAAATATTTCCCGATCGGGTTCAACCGAATAAAAGACATTTCAGGACTTTAGTGATGAATTTATTATCATATGGCAGTTTTGAGAAGGAAAGACCTAACAAGTATGTTAAAGATAATGAAGGTAATAATAATGCTGTTCTAAATTTCGTTGGTGAAAACGAAGCATCTTCGGTTAGAAAAATGGCCGATGTATTACACATTCCGAAATCCTCCGTCCATGACATTTAAAAAAAAAATAAATTTCATCTATTCAAACCAATTATTACACAAGCGTTACGAGAAGGTGATTTTGAGGGACGAATGACATTTTCACGGTGGTACATTAAAAAATCTGGGGAAGATCCTCAATTCTCGTCCAACGTTTTATGGACGGATGAAACCAGATTTACAAATTGCGGAATTTTTAATAGGCACAATACGCACTTCTGGAATGTGGAAAATCCCCATAAAGTTTGTGAAAGGAGATTTCAAACCAGATTTGGTTTCAATGTATGGTGCGGAATTAGGTATAAATAAAATTTTCTTAAAAAGCTTATTTTAAATGTAACATTTTAGGAAATAACTTGATTGTACCATTTATTTTCAATTATAATTTAAACGGAGTCCGATACTTAGAGATGTTGCAAGAACAAATCATACCCGCTCTGAGAAACATCAATCCAAATTTAGAAAATATTTGGTTTATGCAAGACGGCTGTCCAGCACACAATTCAGCAGACGTTAAACAATATTTGCAAAGAGTATTTAATAATAAATTAATTTCCAATAATGGGGACATTTTATGGCCTGCCAGGTCCCCTGACTTGAACCCACTAGATTTTTATTTAGGGGGTCATACAAAAAACGAGGTGTACTATTTCGACACTCGAAAATCTTGACATTTTAGAAAATAGAGTAAGACATGTACTAAATTCTGTAAATAGAAATACGTTAGTTAGGGTTATACATTCAGTGTTAAATCGTTGTAGAAAATGTGTGGAGTGTAGAGGGGGACATATCGAGCATGTTTTATGATAGTTACTATTATCGGTTTTGTTTTTATTTTAGTTATTAGAAATTACAATAATTAGGAATCTAATTGTATAAATTTTTCATTTATTAATCCATGCCTTCTCAAGGCCTACTATTTCAATTTTATATTTTTTAAATTTTTGATAGTTGGAACTAAATTCTCGTATCATGTGATACATCGCTGAAAAGGTGATAAAAAATACTATTCGATAATGTAAAAATCCAAGATGGCGTCCATATGCAAAAAAAAAGTTAGTGTATGTATTTCAAAAACAAATGACTGTAGATAAATTTTAGTACTTTTTTTAAAAGTGTCTTATAAAAGTGTCATAATAATGTACAAATCAAAATGTTGTCAGACTTCAAATAAAACAGCTACAGGGGGTAGTAGAAAATGCACAATTTTTGTTTTCTTCAATTATTTCAAAAATAAAAAAAGTTACTTCAAATCCGACTTTACCATTATGATAGCCATAAAATTCTCTAAAACTTTCCCCATTTAACCGACATTCTAACTTCAATATTAACGAATATAGCAATACATGCATGCTGAATCTCGGACACACTGTATGTCAATGTTAATAAGTATATTAAGTTTGGGTTGTCTATGTTTTTTAATAACTATTTCACTAGTGGAGTAAAGTTATCTTATTCCACTAGTGGATAATATATAACGCGATGTGCTTCATAAATGTGGATAAAACTCCAATTATTATGTGATTGTGGATAAACATTTTTTATTTTTAGTTGTATTGAAGTAGTACTTCAATGTAATTAATCACAACTACGAGTATTACTTAATATTAATGCATTGAACATTTTAACAAATACTTTCAATTAAATTATGTACAACAAAACCAAATATTACTTTAAATTTAGTTCTTGATATCTGTAATAAAAGTAATAATAATTACTGTTCAATTTTTCTATTTGTCAAAATAAAAGATTTCTTTTGATAAATTTACATTCAACTATACGTTTAAATATAGAATTATATAGCATCTTAATCTAAGTTAGTGATCCTTTTGTAGATGAAGCTAATAAAAGGCTTTCTTAATCTTGTTCCTTCGTCCTGTCAAGGATAATCATAATATCGTTAGACGAATGAGTCCATCGTGGTTAATCGTCAGTGACTTACTAATTACCAGCATAGACAATGGAGGAAGGGAAGAAGACATCGGAAATATGGGGGAAAATACCTGTTTTTACAGTAGACAACTATATATTACCTAGTAGATATTTCAACCCTTATTATTGTTTTCTTTTGAAAGAAGTTAATTGCTGAATTGAGTAGTAATATTTAATTTAATTTGAAAGTAGCGTGGGCTGTGCTATTAAATCAATGACGTTATAAAAATACGACAAAATGAGATGTATGGAAAAATTGCATGATTCTAATTTAATACTGTTTCATAAATTGCGTAAATATTAAAAACCGTAAATAAATGGTTATATACTAGTCTAAACGTAAATAACGTGCAAAAAAAATAGATGTCCTAAGGACGAGTGCCAATACACAAAATTATGTACACAAATTCCTTGTAAGCATCTATGAATTACAAAAACTTCCATATTAATATGAGAATTTTCATTTCGTGTATTTTACTAACTTTACAATTATCAAATTTCACGTTGTTGCACTGTATGAAAATAATAAGTCTGCATACATTTATTTAATCTGGAAATTTAGAAATGCAGCAATAATTTTCTATCACCAAACGAAACAGGTTAGTTCAACGGCACTTGTTATACAGTGTCCGTTAGATAAACCTTAAAAGCAAAAAACCGGTGCAAATTGCATCAATACATCCACATCAAAAAATTATCTTTTTTTGCAAATAACTCGAAAACCATTAACTTTATAAAAAAATTACAAGAATACTTTTCGATCAGAAATTTGATTTTATATGTGATACTGATAATAAAATTACGTGAACGGGTTCCAAAATCGAGTTTTTTTTGGAAATATTTAGAAAATGAAAAAATTTTCCAACAAATGGCAAAAACACTTTCATAAATTTTGAGAAATTTTATTTCCTATCTAATGGTATTTTCACTTTTTGAATATGTTTCGAAGTTTCGAAGATATTTAGGAAAAACTGTTTTTTTAAAGTGACGGTTCTTTGCTATTTTGTAAACCGTTTGTTGTACAGAAACATTACAGGGACAAAAAATACTACTCATTATATAGCTAATCACATATTAAAAGGAAAAAAATCTAAAAAAAAAAATTTGCAAAAGGGGTACTTACCCTCCAAATTTTACCTATTTCCCCATACCCTACTGACCCCAGAAACATCAGTCGCTTTAGGTAGTTGACATCTATATGTGTGACAAATTTCAAGCTATGGAGCACACACACACACACACACCACACGCACACGCACACGCACACGCACACGCACACGCACACGCACACGCACACGCACACGCACACGCACACGCACACGCACACGCACACGCACACGCACACGCACACGCACACGCACACGCACACGCACACGCACACGCACACGCACACGCACACGCACACGCACACGCACGCACACGCACACGCACACGCACACGCACACGCACACGCACACGCACGCACACGCACACGCACACGCACACGCACACGCACATGCACACGCACACGCACACGCACCACGCACCACGCACACGCACCACGCCACACGCACACGACAGCACACGCACACACGCACACGCACACGCACACGCACACACGCACACGCACACACGACACACGCACAGCACACGCACACACGCACACGCACACACACACGCACACGCACACACGCACACACGCACACACGCACACACGCACACCCGACAACACGCACACACGCACACACGCACACGCACACACACACACGCACGACACACGCACACACGCACACGCCACACACGCACACACGCACACAGCACACACGCACACACCACACAGCACGACACAGCACACACGCACACACGCACACACACACACGCACACACGCACACACGCACACACGCACACACGCACACACACACACACGCACACACGCACACACGCACACACGCACACACACGCACACACGCACACACGCACACACGCACACACGCACACACGCACACAGCACACACGCACACACGCACACACGCACACACGCACACACGCAAACACGCAAACACGCAAGCACGCAAACACGCAAGCATGCAAGCGCGCAAGCACGCAAGCACGCACGCACGCACACACGCACACGCACACACGCACAGACGCACACACGTACACACGCACACACGCACACACGCACACACGTACACACGCACACACGCAAACACGCAAACACGCAAACACGCAAACACTCAAACACGCAAACACACAAACACGCAAACGCGCAAACACGCAAACACGCAAACACGCAAACACGCAAACACGCAAACACGCAAACACGCAAACACGCAAACACGCTAACACACACACACACACAGTTTAATTTTCTTGAAATCGAAAACAGTTGAATATATGTTTATAAAATGATGTGTAATCATTCAAAGAAGGCATAATTATATTTCAAAACAATAAAGAAAAATATGTTTGATTTATCGAACATTTACGATCTGGCAAATAAATACCAATTGTTAACAAACATGAATAGATAATGGAGTAAGAAGTAATGTATTTTAATGAAGATATTATATACGTTACTGCATAGCACACATTGATCTTTTTTGGCCACATATATATATATATAAATAACAATTGTATGTCCCTTATGCTGTCTATATATCTGGGGTCTCTCCTATCTATATGATTAGGTACATATCATTTTCCAAATATTCATTGACTTAGATTTGAAAAAATTAATCAATTAATTAATTTGCAGCATTCTCTGATAATTGAAGCTTCTACACAACTAAGTATTCAGCTGTTCGTTTAAAGTTTTGTAGAATTTAAACTAACTGAGAGGAGTGATTTTGAAAAAGGTTTAAAATGAAATTCTAATTGTAATTTTCCACAAGACCCATTTAGTAAGGTATGGTAACAGAGCATACGGTCAGCGTGTCCATAACATGTATCATTTGCTGGTGTGTTTACTCTGTAACTTCGCAATAACTAAAAATAATATTATATTTATATACTGTGTACATATTTGGGTTGTTAACCTGAAATTATCTACGTTAGGCAAAAAACGCCGAGACATGTCAAATTTTAAATTCAGTTCCGCTTTTGTTTTGGATGACCATCGCTATGACGACGTCGTGATGACGTAATCCAATTTTTTCTAAATAGAAACCTGTATTTTTTCTATCATATTTAAAAACACAGTTGAATTCTAAAAACGGCAGTATGTATCACTATTACCCTAAGCTGATCATTTTTGAGATACTGGTCCTTCAAGCTTCAAAAATAAGTTAAACACTTTCAGGAAAGGTCTTTTAATTTGAAATAACAGAAACAAACATATTAGTTATTTGAACGAAAAACAGTTTAAATGAGGTTCTAAAATTGAGGTGCTCCCATTTCTGGACAGTAAGCCAACCTTTGTTTGAAATCTCCCAATACTTCTTCAATGGTATCAGGTTGAATAGCTCTAGTTACATCACGAATTCTATCTTTTAATTCTTCAATATTATCGGGTCAACTGTCGTATACTGTCGACCTTAAATTACCTCACAAAAAGAAATCCAGTGGACTAAAATCTATGACCTAGCGCGACATTCGATAAACGCCCCTCTCCCAATCAAGTGATTTGATATTATTTCGTTTAAATAATGACAACCGTTCGCATCGCTTTGGGGAGGGGGGGGGGAGCTCCGTCTTGCTGGTACCATAAACCTTCATTTAGTACGTTCGGATTATTACCATTTAGGAACAGCGCGATTAATTCTGGTACTATTTGCTACCTTTGCACCAGTAAAATTTCCGTCTATGAAAAACGCCATGATTCTATTGCCAATAGAAGAGGATGCCCAGTATCGACAATTTGTCTATTAACGGTGCCGTTTACACAAAATATGGCTTCATATGAGAAAACGATATTCTTAACAAAAAGCGGATTTTGATTACACCGGCCCATCATGTGTTCACAAAATTCTAATCTACGTCATACTCGTTTAAGCCCTGAACTAAATTCATTTTGTAGGAGTGCCGTTTATGTTTTTTCATGTAAGTTAATACTGACCTGTGACTGATGTCATGATTGGAGACTAAAGTTCGGAAACTTACATGTGGATTGTCTTGCGCATCGGTTATTGTATCTAATTGTACATTGTGTTCCATTTTGCTTGAAATCGTAGGGTATCTCGTTTGCGAGCAAATGTAGAAAGATGCGGTTTTCGCGACCCTGTTCTACTTTTTAGTGAAACGAAAGATGCCACAAACCATAGTCCTATTAGTAATTAAGATACAGGGCGAAATAAAAAATTTGCACATTTTAAGCACCCATCGTAACTGTTTTGTCTTGTAATTTATCGAAATGGTGAAAAGGGGGGATTTGTACAGAATTTTCCGTAGAATTATATATATATATATATATATATATATATATATATATATATATATATATATATATATATATATATATATAACCGCTCCTCAGCCATTATATGAGATTACTTTGCTTTTACTTTACCTGTTGATATTTACTAACATTGTAATTACACCTGACCTGATACAAAACATATTAGACATTCCCTATAATTATTATAACCTGTGTTACAAATTAGTCCCTGACCAGTCATTCCTTTTTCCTTAATCATCCTGACTTATTCACTTACAGACATGACCAGATACCTTACTCGACACTGATTTTCATAAAACTCTACCAGACTAACCACCAACGTTAAAACATCTCCTTTATTCCACTCTCACCACCCAAGTTACCACCAGTCCTGATCCAAAACCAGTTACCAGACACTGTCAATCCCCTCTAATACTTCCAACTACCCTAGTCGTAGGCACATTGATATCCAACGTGCTTGGCTGCTAGAGCACCGAGCTCGGGATGGCAAATTGTCTAAAGCACGTAATAGGTGAATTGCCGGAGGTACTACCCCCTTTTTTTCACATAGTGCGTCCTTTACTATCTGTTATATAATTATATATTTTCACCACAAAAGCAAAAAGTTCGCCACAAGAGCGAAAAGCGATTTCATAAATTTTATAATTTGAACTGACATTGTTGGCTGTTCTGCACCGACTGGGAGGTTTAAAATATAAGTACAGAAGTGGCTATTCCACCGGAGGTTCAGACCCCGAACAAATAGTCACCCCTGGGTCAATCAATCAACCCTAAATTATCTCAACATCCCTACAACAAGTAAATGGAGGTTTCGACCCCGAATACACAGTTTCACATCCCTATGATCCCAAAACCACTTTCTCCGCTCTATTATCAACCACACAGACACTCTTGATTGTTTAGACACATCCTCTAGTTTTACAAATTCAAATTTGTAGAAACACACGGTCGGTGACCACCCACACTTGTTACCAAAATTGAATATTATTGAATATACTCACCTAATATAACAGATCATATACCCCGGTAGCACTTCGCTAAAATCTGAATACATCAGACGGATCATTAGTAGACTAATTAACATATTTCACAATTTGACTGATAACAAAAATCATCCAACTACTATCGATATTTTACAGCATCCTCCAGAGAGGGCGATACCGGCGGTCTGGAAAATTGATAGTGGCGTCCCGTCCCGAGGGTCCACCAAAATTGTTGTTTTATTTTTAATTATTAATTTTCTTAAATACCTGAGATTTTTTAAGTTTATTTTTATTAGTATAGAGAATTCCTTTTATTTTTATATTAACAGTTTTGAATAAAACTTATGTAACCCGATTGTGTTCGAATAAGATTATATCCACAAAGTAGAAAGGTGGTTTGAACCCGATCCTGTAGGTCTCATTGCTTACACACGAGCTACCAGAAATTTGCTTTGTTGACGAACGTCACAAATTCACGCCAGGTTCGTCAAAAACTTAATTCCATTAACACCTATTAAAGGGCATTGAATGCCAAGCTGCTTAGAAAATTAATTTTCTGTGTGGGTTTTATGCACCAAAGAGTTTAAAGGGATCAGAAAGGGTTTGGGTGAGAGGCGCCATTTTAATTAGAGTCACTATTACATGGCAGCTGGATGGATTTTTTACGCAACTATGAAAATTAAGTGCGCCTTTATAAATTCTTGGCCAATTGGGCTCTTCAAAATTTAAATAACGTTCGTGTGGGAAATAATTAAGGTGGTGCCGTTAGATCAAATAAGCTGGACGTTGGAAAATTTTTGTTTAAACGGTCGATTCAGATGTTACTGTCTTTTCATTAGTTTTTTTTTAACTAAAAGAAACTGGTTTAACTAAAATTTTGGTTGCGTTTGGAGTAAAAAATAAAATAATTTCAGTCCGCTGCCTAGCAGAAAAAATGCAGAAGAGAGAGCCACTGCGCTAAGAGGATTCCATGCATTTATTGAATGTGATACATTGTCTTCTTTCGCAACTAAAGGTAAAAAATCTACAACATGGCAAGCCCATCTACAATTTACTAAAGTATTTAAGAATATTTATCAACGGCCATTGTCCACTGACGAAGTCATTAGATTACTAGAGAAATTTGTAATTCTCTTTTACGGCGGAGATAAAACTTTCAGTTTAAACCACGTTCGAATTATCCTATTCTCAAATAAAAATAGGGCATTGCAAAATCCTCCGCAAACGGCTGACGTCTCGAGTTTACGTGTAAAAGGATCAGTGAATGAGGCAGGAGCGGATGTTATTACAATCTATTGGAGATTCATTGAGAAAGTTGATTGGTAGCTGCCAGCAAGGTTATATCACATCACGCTGTTCCTGTAAAGCTTCAAAACTGTTCTCATTCTGCACTCTGTGCCTTCTGCAAGGAACCCTACAGTAATGCTAGGTAGTAAATGTTATTGCAATAGAGCATGTTAATGTTTATTGATTTTTTAGCAATAAAAATCCTTCCTTGATTATGACGGAAGACAACTGGAAAATATCTGCAATTCTTAGTACTACATTTTGCTTTGGTTTAAGATTTGAAGGCTGTTGTGGAAAAACTACCCTGTTTAAACATATAGATCGTTGTTTTCTTCCACTTTGCAAATGTTATTTGGACCGCCTTATGTAGAAAGGAATCAACCCACAAGTTTACGCGAAATGACATTTTGGTACCACCAAATAAACAAACCTGCTTCTTTAATTGGTTTACAACCAGAATGTTACTCTTCAAGATGTATTAAACGAAGTTCCAGTTGTAGGTAGACAGAAATTTTATCAAAAGAAAACATTTTTTCTTAATGTGTTCGAGCATCATGAAAATGACTAGTGATCATCTCAGTGACGAATCATACCACATCGAAAATGACAATGACTCAGATGATTTTCTAAAGGAAAATGTTCACTAACACGCTAGAAATATCTAACAAGAAAGTCAATATAGCAATGGTCAAAATCAGATCACCAACAGTTGAAGATCTAACACGAAACCAACAGGGAGAAGCCAATAGGCTCTCTCTGGAGAATAAAATTCCATGTTACGTTTGTCATTGCGATAGAGCCCGTAAAGACGATCAAGTATATTTAACGTACGAAATGACGTTACAAAAATTGTATGCTTTGTACAAAACTGAAAATGAAAATCCTGTTGGAATTTCCTCATATGGAAAAATATTTTACACCAAATGTAAGAGAAAGAGTTTAAAAAAGGACACGTGCAATAATTGCGATACCTTACATACTATAATAAACACAAGCAGACGGAAGAAAATATCACGAAAGACAATCAACATATTGATAAATGGAAAAATGCTCAACACAAAATGAAAACTGATATAAAACTTGCTTCAGAAAATGACACAGTAGAATGTTTATCGTTTGATTTACAGAAAACCGTTTCACTTCCTCGAATCCCACCAATATAATCTTTTACAAACGAGAGTTGTGGATATACCACATAGGGAAAAAATGATAAATGTTTTTGCTATGTTTGTGTTAAGGCGACAGCAGGAAGAGACGCTCAGCAGGTAGGATCAGCCTTCTTGAAGCGTGTAAATAAATATGTTGATGATAATGTTGAAACTCTAATATGAGGCGACTCTTGTGGCGCACAAAACAGAAATATAACATTATTATTAATGTTTATGACAATGCTATACAGGCACAAGACACTAAAAACTATTTATCACATGCGGGAAAAATTAACGTAGAATTTTTTTATTTATTTGTAAATACCCATACATTTGGAAATCGTATTGTAGAATTCGATAAAATTAGTTTCACGTAAGTCGTATTTTAAATGTTTGTTTTGTTTATTACGTTGAAGGGAAATAGTTTCGTTTTGAGAATTAAATTGGTTATCATAAAGAGTTTTATGAAATATTATATACGTATTTTCGCCATTGAAACTTATTTTTCTTATCGTGCTGATGTCGTACGTCTGCGCGTTGGTATCTTACAATTGACCAGTTCAGTTTGGATCAAGTCGTTATTGGGGAACGTGTAGAGGGTTTATTTGAGTAACAGGGCTTATTTATTATGTAGAAACAGGATGTCGCACATTCAGTTCTAGTGACCGTAGGGTTTTTGTGTCACACGTGGGTTTCTTCTCAAGGCATTGTCTATTTAGCCTTCATAGAGGAACTTTGTTTTGCTTTCGTTTAGTCTGTTTGAAACCAGCTTTTGAGCTGTCCAGAGTTTTGTGATCTAGTGCCGCGCGCAAACAAAATTTTACCTGTTAACCACCGGATTATTTGAAGCTATCACCTTGTGTGGATTATAGAAAGACTTCATCCAGCCCGGGGAGTTTGTTTTGTGTTCATCCTCGTCGATTTGTTCTGACGTTTTCGTTTTAGGTTTCAGTGCCTATCTATTTTTGGAGTAAAATCGGTCTTAAGATGGTTGTGCTATTATGTTGTTTTGATAAATTTGTTTTGCATCGAGAAAGTACATCACAGGACACCCACAGCTTGTTTAGATAAACAAAAGGTTGCTGTAAATATATTGGCGCAATAAATTTTGTGTATATATAAGACAAATAAATAAATTAATATTTGTGTAGATAAATTCAGATGAATCAGTTATTAAATCACCTGGTCTTGGTTAAAATATTTTCGCCTATTAAATTTGCGAAGTTAAAAGAATAGGTTAGTTGAAGTTGAGGTTAGAAAAGTTGCCGAGTTCTGCAGACCCGTGTGCGTAAAATCACATTGAAGGTTCATTGGTATTTTCCGAAGTTACATCACATTGCTGTGAACCCGGGAGGAAAAGTAAACTTAGACTGAAAAGTTTGTGCGAAGCAAGGTAATTACTTTTCAGTGTATATTTTTGGTGATTTTAATAGTACTTCTGTACTTGATCAAACGTACGAACACGCTTTCTGTTATTTCGTATCGTAGAAGCCCCCTTCAGGCGATTGATATAATTTCACCGAAGCGTATCTAACTGTCTTTCGTAATATTTCATATTGTGTGTGTTTTTTTTAAATTTCATTACTGTATACTAATATTTACACCTCGAAAGTTTGTCAAATTTATGTTTCCCACGTTATAATCGTACCGATAAGGTGGTAATTAAAATTAAGGTATAAAGTTGGGAATTCTGAATCTTGCAAGCTTCATTCCGACGCTTACATTTAATACTTAAAATTTTACGTAAGGATGGTCGCGATTTACTTCCTTCCGGAAGTGAAATTTGTGACTTTATAACATTTGTACAGATATTCAGTCCTTGGGGATTCATTAACAATATTGTGGCCAAATGATAAATCAATACATACTAAGAAGTTGATAAATATAAAAGAAATGATGCATTTAAATTTTAGTACCATACGATGCAAAACCTTCTTATGAATGTTTAGTTGGTTATGAGAATGCTGTGGGCGATATTGACAGTTGTGATGTTCCGCCCGATTATGACAATAAAAATGAAGAAGGGGCTGAATAATATATACCGTTTATTGTTTTGCGTTTTGTCAAGAGTCACAATAATCTATTTAAAGTATAATACGAGGCATGTTTTTTAAGTAAGTACCGTTTTGGAATTAAAAAAAGACGTGCAAAGATATCGCAATAATTTTATTTTTACATCAAAGCCTGTACCTTAATCTACTTTTCTACATAATTTCCGTGAATATTGAGGCACTTGTCATAACGTGGCACCAGTTTTTGAATACCCTCCTCATAAAATTCTGCCGCCTGACTTCTTAACCACTGTATCACAAATGTTTTGACTTCGTTATCGTCTTGAAGACGCTGACCACCCAGGTGTTTCTTCAAGTGCAGGAACAAATGGTAGTCGCTGGGCGCCAGATCAGAGCTGTATGGAGGATGATCTAGAGTTTCCCATTTAAAAGATTTGATGAGATCTTTGGTCCGATGAGCCACATGTGGACGGGCATTGTCATGCAGCAAAACGATACCCTTACTCAACTTGCCACGTCTTTTGTTCTGGATTGCACGACGCAGATTGTTCAATGTCTCACAATAAGACGCTGCATTGATTGTCTCATTACGAGGCAGAAACTCCACTAGCAATACTCCTTTTCTGTCCAAAAAAACTGTGCACATGATTTTCCGGGCAGAAATTGTTTGCTTAAACTTCACTTTTTTGGGTGATGATGAATGTCGCCATTCCATGGATTGTTGTTTCGATTCTGGTGTGACGTAGGCCACCCATGTTTCGTCATCAGTAACAATTTGGTCTAAAAAATCTTCACCTTCATTGTGGTACCGCTCAAGGAAAGTCAATGCACTGCATAAACGTTGGGTTTTGTGCAAATCCGTCAACATTTTTGGAACCCAACGTGAACACAATTTCCGGTAATTCAAGTTCTCGGTCACAATGCGATACAAAACACTACGAGAATATTGAGGAAAGCAGTCGCACAATGATGAAATTGTAAAGCGTCTGTTTTCTCACACCTTTTCGTCCACTTTCTGCACCAAATCTTCATTAACGACCGAAGGACGCCCACTGTTCTTTATCATGCACATTTGTGCGGCCATCTTTAAATGCTCTCACCCATTTCCTTACCATTCCATCACTCATAATGTTTTGTCCGTAAACTTCACAGGTCTCACGATGAATATCGATCGGTTTTACGCCTTTAGCACTAAGGAATCGTATAACAGCCCGTACTTCACAATCGGCGGGACTCACGATTGTCGGAGGCATCTTAAACACTCAGTAAACAACGTATACAATGAAGAATCAGACTGTAATGGCGTCAGTACGTAGACAAGAGATGTAGGTAACCAGCGCGCATGCGCGGAACGCCGACCGTAGCGCTGCGGCGGCGGAATCGCAAAACGGTACTTACTTAAAAAACATGCCTCGTATATCCCGCTTTGCGAATTTAAAACTGTGTATAAGTTGAAGTGCAGAAAAGAACCAACCCTTATTTTAATTCAGAATAAATAAAAAATTACATTGCTGCTCACGTACTGTACACTGTGTCCCATTTTGGAAGAAATTGTAGGGTTTGCGAGCAAAGATAGAAAGATGCGGTTTTCGCGAACTAATTTTAATCATCTTTGACAGATCAATTACGTTTAGATCATAAAATATTTACAAATTTAGATATAAAGTATTCTTTATAAGTTTTATCACCATTAATATTTTTTTCTGAAGCTGTAAGATGCATTTTACCCAATTAAAAAAAAATTGCCAGTTTGCACATGTTTCAAAAACTATTGTACCTAATTTGCATATTTCTTTATTATTCTTGCATTTCTGCGTAAAAGTCTCTAGATTTATTACAATCGCGTATTTACATATTTATAATTATAATAAAGCAATGAGAATTTAGTAGCCCTTTTTTAATACTCAAACATATCTTGGACGAAGAAAATATGCGTTTATACTGAGTATATAGATATCATGGCTAACTATATCATCAAAATGCTAAATTAACGTAACATTCATTTTTGGGGTTAATAATGCAAAAGAAGTGCCACACATATATATATATATATATATATATATATATATATATATATATATATATGGAGATATATTGAAAGCTGAGAGTAAGATCGATGATATAATAAAATATACTTGGCGTTCCATTTAAAAAACAAAGCTTTAGTTTATTACAGAAAGTTGTCTTGATTCATTTCTCCAGGATAATGAGGATTCTTTGTATTAGAAAAAAATACTAATTCTGCACCATGAATGAATCCTGTAGCACAACTAGCATGAAGTATAATATATCTATAATGCAACGTGATAATTACTATCATAGACCTTATGGGATTAAAATTTACCTTTTTTGGTCTTTTTTTACACTCAACATTAAAACCTTGCCAAGAACGACCAGCAGTACCATATTGAAAGATCTATGTCTCATCAAGAAAAATGAACTGAGGCAAACCTTCATTTTTAAGTCGGACATATTCATGTAAAAAATTGACACGCTGTATAGCGATGTTAGGTAGCTCCATTATAGAACTTTCCACAGAGATGTTATACAGCCATTAAAAATGTCATGCTCGCGTAGTTTTCCTTGTAGAGTTTTTAAGATAACATGTACATAACTGTTTGGAGTTAATACTGTACTAACTGTTTTTGCACATCTGGTAAATAACATTTCCAATTGCAGTTTGTAACGTGCTAAAATCGATATCGGATACTTTCTGGTCGATTCTATAAATTTTCTCTGATTATTACTGATTGGTAAAACTAAAATTTATCTGCAGCCTGAATAGTTAGGATTGTTATTTACTTCGGTTTACTCGTTACTTATTTCTTTACCAAAATGATCTAAATTTTCTGTATTTACTGCCTTTGCCATTTATTATATTTGATTAAATTATTTCTTTGTCATACGTATATTTCTTATCTTATAAAAGTTTTAAAATAAACCTACTAGTGCCATCTATACGTAGGTTCTGGTTAGATGCAAATTCTTACATTTTATAGGTATCTGTCACTTTGCCAAATCACCACTAGATGGTGATACCATTGAATAATTACATATTACTAAACATGCTTAATTGAAATACTTCTGTTTAACAATTTTAAAATTTGATTAGAAAAATTTTTGTGAGGTGTAAAATATATTTTAGAAAATTTCTCTAGTTGCTGTTCTTCGGGGTGTAAATAGCCATTTATAGAGGAGAATTTTCTCAAAAAATTATTTCTTCATTTGGTGAAGTAATAAAATCGGTAGTAATGCGGATGCAAAAAAAAAATGTTACACACACATGGTGAGTTAGCTTGTTTTTCTTCAATCTCGTTATGACTAGAATCTTTCTTTTATATATTTAAATTAAAAGAAGTATACTTAACCAGTTCGTGGTAAATTACTACATATAGCTCGTCTATAGAGGTAAAACAACGTTATAGAAATAAATTACTATTATATATCTTACCTTGTTTTTAGCTTTTTCTTCTCGGCTATCATTCTCTTCGTTTACTTTACATAGTCGTTGAATATCCGTTAGTGTACCTTTCGGCTCGTCTTTGATTTTGCTACGATGTGCTCTTAACTGGGACTGATCGTAAATGACTACTGGTAGCTGTGCTGTGATTACGAGATGGAATTAACTGAAGCTCATGTATCCGTTCACCAACCAGGTCAGATCTTTTCTTTATCGCCTGTATAAATAAGCATTATTATTTACTAACCTGTTATGTAGTATACATGACATTCAGCAGGGCTCACTACAGCCGCTACAAAAGATTAAGTGCGTGTAAATTAACCATATTACAAAGAATTTTAATAAATTGCTCATCTTTGTTACATCCTCGGTGTCATATTGATATCCGATTAAATTTAACTTTCGTAAAGATCTCACTAACGTAGAACTATTATAATTTGATCAAACTATTAGTTAATATTTGGTACACATATTTTAACCCAAATTTACAGTAATTATTACTAAACTTTTACGTAAAACACCTAATGATGTTTTAGCCTTTAGCTTCCATCTTTGACATTATCTTATTTACTGTTTACGCTATCGTGCGCAGTAGCAGTAACCCAAAGCATAAATTGTATGTACCGGTTGTTTATATCGTATTATTTATACTATATTTGTTAGCTTTTAAGTACAAATTGTCTCTTATTGGGGACAAGAGTGCTCAGATCATAGCTCTCTAATTAGAAATTGATTAGTTACTGTATATGCATGTTAGGATATGAACTGAACAAGCTTCTCCGATTATTTATATATTTGAATTAGTCATTGTTAAGAGGGGTTTGTGTTTGGATATTGTGAAACGAAAGGCAAGTTGAAGTGTTACCTTTCTAACGTAAACTATTGCGGTTATACATGTATATATATAAAATTTCCTTTTCAGGGTTACGTTTTATGAAAGATCTTTCAGCGTAGCAGAGAGGGGCATTACGTTCTTTTATTAAATTATTGATGAAAGGTGAGTTTATCACCCGTAAAATTTGCATGTTGGAATTGGCATGCGCTGTTATTATTATATATAGTCATTAAAATTTACGAAGGTTATTTATTGTTGGTAAATTTATAAATAAATTTACCCTTGTTAAGGGAATTGTCCTTGATCTGTTCTTCCTGTTTCTTCCTTGGTTCAAGCTTTACAGGGACTCTCTTCCAAAAACTAATAATTTATCTTTGCTTTCTTTAAAGCTTGTGGCGCTTATTTCTTGCCTGGTCTCCTTACCTTTCTGCCTAGAATTTCGATTTCACTTTATAACTAACCTAACCATCTATTTAATTTTTATCAACACTTCAAAACACCCACGCTATCCGAGTACTTTGCGGTCTCAGGACCGTTTGGCTGAGTTACTAGTCGAGCTAACTAATTCCTCTCCATTTTATGTGAGGCGGTTGGTTAGACGCGTGGCAAGTTTTGTCAAAATTATCCTCATCTACGATTGTATTGCTCCGATGTCGTTTTTTTTTTGGTGGGCTTCTAAGTACTTTACCTTTATTGCATTTAGCTGCGATGTTATTGACTGTTGTAAAGCAGCTGCAACCCTCTATAAACAAAAAATAGTTTCACGGATTTTTAAAGTGCGTGACATAACCTAAAACATCCTCAACAAGCCGTTCATATTTCAGATTTAAGATAACTAAAAAGAGGACTATTTTAACCATCATTACTTACATCTCTAACGGCAGTAACTGGTAAAAGGGGGCCTCCATTTTCACGTTTTTGTTCAAAGTAATAGATCAGAAAGCTTACCACTTCTTGACAATGGCTAGACAAAGGCTTGGGCATCTTTAATTATTTATTGTTTACAGTATGTGTTATTGTTAGTACTGACAAGAACTTGTTGAATTTGATATGATATACAAAATTAATTGTTATTCAAACACAAATTACACAAATCAATGGTTCGTAAATCGTTTATGACAAATCGCTCAACCTTGCAAACTATTGCCAACACTTAAGAACTACATTTTTCTGGTTGCACTGGGCTCTATATACAGACTTGTTTAGAAAATTAAAACCGTTATACTGGTTGCACTTTCTCACCAAGTATGACGTCATTTTAAACTTATCGTAAAAAGCCTATATAATGACATTGGAGATGATAACGTCGCGTTTCTTAATATGTCTATTAAAGAATCAAAATGGAAGCAAATTACAAAGTAAATTATTTAAATCCAACCATCAACAAGTGGTGTTCCACTTCGATCACTTTCGCTATAATTCCAAGAAGTGTCATGGCAGTTATAGTATTTCACGTTTAATGGAGAATGTGTTCAGACGAAAGTATATTAGGTAGTTTATAAATGGTTTAAACTTTCCTATCATTCAGTTATTCATCTGAAGAAATAGGCATTTGCTAAAGCACTACAGTATCCGTTTTACGATAACAACATAATCTTGATAATCCGTAGTAATGCCGCCTGTATTTAATTGACAGATCTGCATTAAAGATTCAATTTTCCTAGTAACTGTAATTGATCGGCGACTGAGATATGGGTACCACCTTCCTCCAGTAAAATTATTTAAAGAGTTTAGAAGGGTATTTTATTGGATTATACGTTTCAAACTGACTGTTTCATTTGCTCTAGCTGTATATTGAATTCTGATTGATACTATTTATTCAAAAATAACTTTATTATTATTTTTGCTTAGTAAAATAATATTAGTTGGGCTGTAACGTATGGATCTTAATTGTGTTTGTAGATGACTGAGTTTATTTCTCATCTAAAACTCTTACTTCTTAAAGTTGTGCGCGATATTTGTCAAAATATTTGCCATTAATCAAGATAATCTAGCCGCGTTCACTCAGACTTGTGTAAGAAAACAAATAAAGTTAGAAACTTGTTTTTGCTACGTACGTACTTATAATGATTAAAACATCACACGTCCTGGATAATTAAATATGGCGACTTCTACGTTTAAGGATGATATCTCTTTACATTAGCGACAGAATGAGCTTGTGTAAATATTAGAATGTAAAGAAGATTTAAAAATAAGCTCGTTGGAGATTTTCCCAATTAAGAAGTTTCGGACGCTTTTAAGCTCGATTTTTTGCTTCAGCAATTCTTAATACGATTGTTGCTTGTGCGAGTTATTAATTATAAAAAAAAATTAAATAGGAAATTTGTTCGTTTTAGTAATTGCATAGTGTTGCATTAAGTTTAAATCGATGGCAAAAGTTTACCTACCCTTGCCATTTAAAGAAGTTTTCTCCAGATGATAAGATGTTGGTATAACCTCAAAATGCGCAACGAACCAGCGAAGAATCTTTTTTATAACATAATTTAATAATTTCCCCTCGACTCCGCGAAACGGCAGCCACGGATCTACACCGGAGGGTTATACAAATTCTATCTCGCTTCTCCGAATTAAATGCGACACTAAAAAGAGAGACGGAACGGAAAGATTTATGCTGGCGAAGTACATTATCTTGTAGTCTCAGTCGGCTAATTACAGCCTATGATACCACATTAGCCCCGGGGCGGCGCGGGATGATAACCGGTCCGGATTGGAGATGTATCGCCGCCAGCAAGGCTGAGTGGTTTGCATCCGATCTGAAGACGAAGAACCGCTTTCATGCGGTACAACAACTTTCGCGTTTCTCAAGTTACATTGCTACCCTGGAAAACCTTCTAAAAGTAAATCTAGAATAACTCTTATATTTTAGCGTATAAGCCTCAACATTAAAAATGATGCAACGATTTCCGCTTAAATCATTTTTCTTTTTGCGAAAATTTGTAACATCGAATTTGGTTTGTAATATATTAAAGCTCCCGTAGCCGTAAACCATATGCATAAATATACTGCTCTTGTAAATGATGATATATTTTACTGAAAACATTCAGATACGTAAACGTGAAATAAATAATTTTGGGGAAAGTTATCAAGACGAAGGAAATCTCTAGTTGTTTATTTCAAATTAGAGGTCATTTCCATCTATTCTCTAGACATGCCAGTGATGTAAGAGGAATGTCTTGTGTTATTTGTGGTCATCTAGCTGTTAAAATTCTTAGCTAGAATAGTTGTGTTGTTCTACAGATTACTGCGGCGGTGTTGGGAAATTGGGTGGAAATATTTAGTAAATACTTTCACTTCTCAAAAATGTTGCACAATTTTATCAAGTAAAAACTAAAATTTTACCGTTTAATCTCGTATTTTTTCCTGAAGCTTCGTTTCATACCTGCTGGCAGCAAGAGGCCACTTTAAATGACAAACGCGAATGGCTTTTTAAAATTCCTCCCCTTTGTATACATACACATTCAGCGAGGAGGTTATTAGCGAAACGAAGATGAGAGAATAAAAAAAGAGTGGATTGGGGTGTAAAACAAAAGGAGATCAAGGCAAGCGCCATCCAGTCGGCGTTGATTGCTGCATTATGAAGACACGCAGGAAGGGGGCAATGAGTGCGCTCTAACACCTACTAAAAGAACCTGTTTAAAAAGGCAAGGGGATGCCAACGATTTTAAGAACAACCGAACTAAGAGGGTGTTTGTTGTTAACGAGATTCACTCTGATCACTGCCTGCTTCTTTTATAAACTCGCTTGTTTTTTTACAAAACGGATTTAGGTACTCCATTTCCCTGAGCTGTCTTTAATGACAACGCGATGTTGCACGTGCCATACTCTTTCAAATCGCTATCAATTATAAGTTTGTTACTTGTTTTCAATCGTTAACTTTTGAATGTTCAAATAACTGCAGAGTAGTCGGAGGAATGTAATATAATATAGTGAGCACAATTAGGTTCTTGTTCTTTGATCATTCTTGGTCAGTTAGAAGGGCAAAGCAGATTACTAAGGCTGAGAACTAGCTAGGATCGTGTCACTTGAAACCAAACAGTTGGGTGTAGGTGTCGGCACTAGATCAAAAGCGCAATAAGGGGTTTAAGGGGCGGACAGGGGTATCATTAGCTGCCCGCTGGTCGGTGTTAAGCGTTTGCCGTTTATCACCAACCACCTTGACTCGTAATTTGTCATCGCCTTCCTCTCTCTCTACAAACATTATGTACATCGCAATGTTTACATGTTACATTTTCCAAGTAAAATCGTTTGTAATTTACTTCGACTGAGAAAATAACACTTTTCGTGTTATATTCAGAAAAGAGAAACAAAGTACGACATGTTGGAAGCTTAAGTGAATCTAGAGAGTAAACAAATGTGATATTACATTACCCTACTCAAATGTGTATTAGATTTGGGGCGCGTGCCGAAAAAACTCGATCTCGTTATGGATTTATAAGTTTAACTTCGTTGTATTTTCGTTTGTCGGCCTTACATTTTTCCTTTGAATTTATATTCGAGACTATATATTTTAAAGAAAATTTCATATTTCCTTTTAATGTAAATCACGGCATTTTTCGTGGCCCTACTTCTCGTAAAATTATATTAATAACTGAACTTCTGAATCTAAAATGGTAAAACATCTTTAAAGTTTTTCATAACAAATGGCAAAGCTTCAAAATAAACGAGCTTTGGGTAACTTAAGGAAATAAGAACATCCTGGCCGCAATTTCAGCTCGACTCTCTCGCCTTGCTAAGATTGCAACGAGATGACCTAACACTGGCTATAATTTCATTAACCGTTAGATAAATGAGAGAGCCGTAAGTGCCACAAGATGGCAACGCAACAGCCGGCAGACTTGACCAACAGCACTTTACACAATCACACGAATATAATAAGAGGAAACAACAAATTGCCAAGAGTCTGTACGAGATGAGTTTCTAAGAAAACTTTGTATTAAACAACCAGGTCGTTTATTAAATAATATTCGAAACGCAGCAATACACAGCTTGCAGATTTATTATAACTTATTACTTACAATTAAATTGTTTTGAATATGTTTTTTCATTAATTTATTTCTGAATAATTAAGAAAGCGAAATTGAATGTATATTTATGTATGCAAATCCACATATGTAACGTATAGATTACTTACAAGACAATGTAAATAAGACTACCAAATCCAATTATGAGTTTTCATAAAAATTACTGCAGAAATATCAACACTCTAATTGTGTTTATTTACATCCACATCTAAAAACCACAAATAACTTTTGAAAATAGCGTACTTTGATTGCAATAATTTGTTTATATAGCGTTTCGTTTATTTGTCAATGTAAGCCAACATTTTTATTTTGAATTAACTGTTGCCTGAAATAATTAAGAAGGTCTTGCCCGTAAGTTGTAATAATGCATTTAAAGAACAACGATTAAATACCAATCCACTCTTAGGCTTTAGACAATTATACTAAATAAAATAAAAAGCGACACCAGTTATTCACAAGATGTCAAAAGAAAAACAGCAAAATGTTATAAAGATACACAACCTATATTGTTCCAAACTTCCAAACTACAAAATATGTAACTATATTATAAATGATTTAAAAGAAATGAAAAAATTTATTAATATTTTTTTAAAATAATTATGAAACATATTTTTTAATACGAAAATAGACAACATTGTAAAACAATAGCAATGTCAGATGTCCCTTTAAAATTTCATGTTAGACGTTAAAAATTTCCAAAACCTCTCCCTTCTATAAAATATTTATAATCCACTATAAGCATTTTCAATCTTACTTAATAAATTTTAGATCAATTTGACTGTATATTAAGAACCTTTATAGAGAAAATGCAAAATTAAACCTTGTCTAAAAAATATACCATATCAGATAAATAGAACGTTATTAAGATATTGAACAAATTTGAACGAATACTTAGATTCTACCTTAGGAATTTATTTGCTGCTAAATAAAGCATTTAACACAATTAACCAACATATTTAAGATATATATGTTGGTAAATTTAAAATTTTGAAATATACAGTTGTTTTGGGAGTATTTAATACAGACGCACAGACACACAGACACACAGACACACAAACACATAGACACACAGACACACAGCCACGCAGACACACAGACACACAGACACACAGACACACAGACACACAGACACACAGACACACAAACACACAGACACACAGACACACAGACACACAGACACACAGACGCACAGACGCACAGACGCACAGACGCACAAACACACAGACACAGACACACAGACACATAGACACACACGGACACACACGGACACACGGACACACGGACACACGGACACACGGACACACGGACACACAGACACAGACACAGACACAGGCACAGACACAGACACAGACACAGACACAGACACAGACACAGACACAGACACAGACACAGACACAGACACAGACACAGACACAGACACATACACAGACACAGACACAGACACACAGACAAATAGACACATAGACACATAGACACACACGCACGCACGCACGCACACACGCGCTCACGCACGCACGCACGCACGCACGCACGCACGCACACACGCACACACGCACACACGCACATACGCACACACGCACACACGCACACAGCACACACGCACACAGCACACACGCACACACGCACACACGCACACACACACACGCACACACACACACACACGACACACGACACGACCACAACGCACACACGCACACACGACACACACCACACAGCACACACGCACACACGCACACAGCACAGCACACAGCACACACACACACGACACACGCACACCACACACGACACACACGCACACCACACGCACACGCACACGCACACGCACACGCACACGCACACGCACACGCACACGCACACGCACACACACGCACACGCACACGACACGCACACGCACACACACGCACACACACACACACGCACACGCACACAGCACACGCACACACACACGCACACGCACACGCACACGCACACACACACGACACACCACACACACCACACGCACACGCACACACACACGCACACAGCACACACACAGCACACACACAGCACACACACACAGCACACGACACACGACACACGACACACAGACACACACACACACAGCACACACACACAGACACACAACAGACACACACAGACACACAGACACACAGACACAGACACACAGACACACAGACACACAGACACACAGACACACAGACACACAGACACACAGACACAGACACAGACACACAGACACACAGACACACAAGACACAGACACAGACACACAGACACACAGACACACAGACACACAGACACACAGACACACAGACACACAGACACACAGACACACAGACACACAGACACACAGACACACAGACACACAGACACACAGACACAGACACGACACACAGACACACAGACACACAGACACAGACACACAGACACACAGACACACACACACAGACACACAGACACACAGACACACAGACACACGACACACAGACACACAGACACACAAGACACACAGACACACAGACACACAGACACAGACACAGACACACAGACACACAGACACACAGACACACACACAGACAACAGACACAGACACACAGCACACACAGACACACACACGACACAGACACACAGACACACAACAGCACAGACACACAGCACACCACAGACACACAGACACACAGACACACACAGCACACAGACACACAGACACAGACACACAGACACAGACACAGACACACAGCACAGACACACAACACACAACACACAGACACAGACACAGACACAGACACACACACACAGACACCAGACACACAGACACACGACACACAGACACACAGACACACAGACACACAGACACAGACACACAACACACAGCACACAGACAACACAGACACACACACAGACACACAGACACACAGACACAGACACACAGACACACAACACACAGACACAGACACACAGACACACAGACACACAGACACACAGACACACAGACACACAGACACACAGACACACAGACACACAGACACAGACACACAACACACAGACACACAACACACACACCGACACACAGACACACACACACAGACACACAGACACACAGACACAGACACACAGACACACAACACAGACACACAGACACACAGACACACAGACACACACGACACACAGACACACAACACACAGACACAGACACAGACACACAGACACACAGACACACAGACACACAACACACAGACACACAGACACACAGACACACAGACACACAGACACACAGACACACAGACACACAGACACACAGACACAGACACACAGACACACAGACACACGCACACGACACACAGACACACAGACACACAGACACAGACACACAGACACACACAGACACACAGACACACAGACACACAGACACACACACAGACACACAGACACACAGACACACACAGACACACAGACACACGACACACAGACACACAGACACACAGACACACAGACACACAGACACAGACACACAGACACACAGACACACAGACACAGACACACAGACACACAGACACACAGACACACAACACACACACAGACACAACACACAGACACACAAACACAACACAACACAGACACAGACAAGACACACAGACACACACACAACAACACACAGACACACAACACACACGACACACAGACACACAGACACACAGACACACAGACACAGACACACAGACACACAGACACAGACACACAGACACACAGACACACAGACACACAGACACACAGACACACAGACACACAGACACAGACACACAGACACACAGACACACAGACACACAGACACACAGACACAACACACAGACACACAGACACACAGACACACAGACACACAGACACAGACACACAGACACACAGACACAAGACACACAGACACACAGACACACAGACACACAGACACACAGACACACAGACACACAGACACACAGACACAAACACAGAACACAGACACACAGACACACAGACACACAGACACAACACACAGACACACAGACACACAGACACACAACACACAGACACACAGACACACAGACACACAGACACACAACACAACACAAACACACAGACACACAACACAGACACACAACAACAGACACAAGACACACAGACACACAAACACCAGACACACAGACACAGACACACAGACACACAGACACACAG